>JAOWBW010001496.1:0-159853 GCA_026119855.1 Campanula takesimana
CCCCAGAGACCGATGGACCATTACCGGGCCCGATCCGCTCCTCATCTCACAGAAGATTCTACAATCAAAAGCACAAGTCTTAATGATATGGAAAAGAAGTGAAAACCATTAGATATTCAAAGGCAAGACATTAAATTACACATGGACACCTTAATAGATCATGATGGAATTAAAACATAACTTGTGTAAAAGAAAGGGATTTTACTCTCTCTAGGAAAGAAAGAAACCTCACAGATTTATTGCAAAACCGCCGACCACCGAAAAGAGATGATGCACGAAGAAGGATGAAGTGTGAGAAAAATAAGAGGTGTAGTTGGTCGAGAGGATAATATGAGATGAGAAATATTAAGTGATTTTTATTTGAGGGAGTGGGAGAAATAGATGGATAAGTGGATGCATTAGGGGAGAGAAAACGGAGGGTATTGATACATTTTGATGGAGAGAAATGTAAGGTTAGAATAGTTTTTTATCAATGATACCCACTTATCATATGCACACCCGCCAACCCACTTATGATTCCTCAACTACCTCACTAATAATCTCTAGTCTAGCCACTATTCATACTAACAATACGTACTTCTCTATAATTTCCACGGCAAAAAGCATATTTTAGTCACTGAACTATTGGTCAATTTCAAATGTGATCACTCAATTTTATTTTTTTCAAATTTTTTCATTAAACTTTTATGGATTTTCAAATGTGCTCACTCCGTCCAATAAGTTGTTAAAAACGTAACAAAAGTTAATCAATAGACTAACCCCGTTACATTGTATAACATTTTGTTATATTTGCAAAAACCTTTAACCACCCTTGCAGGCTTGCAGCCTCCCACCTCCACTCACGCACCCCACACCTCCGGCCACTCAGCCCCCACCATATGCACCGCCGACAACAACACTTCTAAAATCAAACTCCAGATTTAGGGTTTGATTTCTAACATTAAACCCCAAATTCATTTCCCAAATCAAACCACATCAACTTTGATCTTCAAAATCAAAACATCAAATTTATTTCCAAAATCAAAAAAAAAATATTCTAAAATACAAGTCAAATTGATTTCCAAAATCCAACCCAGATTTTGGAATCAAAGAACCTCACACGCTGCACACATGCACAGTCCAACTTTCGTTTAGGCTTGAAAACCCAAAATTGAATTGTCAATCGAATTAAGAGATGGAGTGGTGGAGAAATGGTGTTGGAAATTGGTTATGAAATTATTGGGTTTGATCAATAATTGCCAATTTTAATTATTGATTCCATTTTATAAAAATAAAAAAAGTTGCAAATTGTTAATCTACGTTGGAGTAGATTAACGTGGTATATTTTATTTTCTCAAAACCAATTTCGGGTGAATGAGAAATTAATTGCTGAAAGTGGTAACTTATTATTAATGGTTGAAGAGGAATAAGAATGGAAAAGCATATCCCACATTGCTTTTTTTTTTTTTTTTTTTTTTTTGAAGATAAACGATATTTATATTAATTGTAAAGAAAAGTAGGCTCAAGGCCTACAAATTTAAGGTACATTTTTCTAGCGAAACTAGCATTCATGTGAGCATAGTGGACAGTCTTTCTGTCCACTTTACAAATACTAAATATAATACATTTCTCAATTAAAGATTTTATATCTTGGATAAGCGGATCAAGACTCGATGGTGGAATTAGTTGATTGCTGATGTATGATCTTGCTAACTGAGAGTCCGTGAGAAGTTCAATCCTTTTGAAGTTGTGTTTTCTCTGCCCAATCTAGCCCTTTTAGAATTGCTAGACATTCTGTGTGGATGCTCGAGCTCGTTTTATGAGATGAACTTTCTATGGCTAGCCTTCCACTTGTCACATCCCATTATTCCCATCCAATAACTGCCTAGGGCGATCCCTTCTTCCATGCACCATCTGTGATGAGAACAAGACTATTTCGTGGTTCCGAGTTTTTTAGGTAGTCTTCCAGAGTCTTGCCATTCATTGAATCTAGACTCCGTTCTAAGAAAGGGGAAATGAAGGTTTTATATTAATGTGGTCATCTAAGGAGGAGCCATCAAATGGTTCCCTCCTTGGACCAACCAAGTGGATCATTGGGGTGTAGAAGACGTGAGTTTTTTTTTTTTTTTTTTTGCAATATGGATAGAGGGAATATAACTTCTCATGCAAATTGATCGTTTGACGGGATTCAATAACCAAAACATCTAGTACCAAAACAGTTTTATTGATTTTGAAGTTAAAAAAGAGCACTAATGTTTGAAGCGACTTTGACTCCAGTTTTTACGAGTTGGGCAGCCTTTTCACCTCTTCCTCCTTTGATAAGAGGTACGAGGGTTGGTTTCAATATAAGTGCTGATGATACAGGGTAGGGTAATTTTCCGAAAATCAATTGTCTCGGAAGGCTAGGGCTTGAAATTTGCATTGGACTTGTAAAACTCCGCCAAGATACCAAATTATATCTATATATGGTTTTCTAGACGTGATATTAACCATCCTGGATTGTTTGAAGGACAAAAATGTTATTTTACTATTTTAGAAATTTTGATTTCATGTTTTTGGATTATTTTTTATTTTCTTATTTTAGCTGACAGTTTCTAGGCAGTTTTCTAGGTTGTGTATATGCACACTTTGTGGAGATATGAGGAGTCAGTTTTTGTGATTTCAATGAAAATGAGTTTCATTAGAAATTGCAATTTATCCTTAGGTTGAGTTTTTTCAAAAGTGATTTAATATCAAGTGCTAAATTTTCTTCTTATAGGTTCACCACTTCAATTTTTTCCTTAAAAATAAATAAATAAAAAATTGACAAGGGGTTTTCAAACCATAAAGGACGTTTTAACTATTAGCCACATTGCTACTAAATTGTAACACCCCATTCTGAGGAGATGAAATCTAGTGCTAGGAAGTACTATGAATTCTTCATAAAGAACAACTTTTTCTTTTTCATTAAATCATTTGAAGAAAAGTAAGTATCCATTTCTTCAACATTACTATTTTGACCCAATTTCTTCAACAGTATTTGAGATTTTTTTTTTTTTTTTTTTCGAAAATAGATAAACCAATTTGTATTTTTACGTCATGTTCACATTTTAATATCAAACAAGGTAAGTATCTAAAGATCCATCATCCTAATTAACTAAATAAATAAGTTATATTTTTAATGTATAAGCGAAAATTGTAATGAAAGTAACTCTTAAATAGTTAAAAGAGGATTTAAAGGGAAATTATGTCAAGACATTAAATAATTAAAAAAAAATATAATAAAAATAGTGGAAAAGCAGAGTATGTAGTTGGTAATAGCCTCTCCAGTTTTATGTTAATACCAAAATTGCTCAATAGATAAAAGTGTAAAAAATGAATAGATTCGTTTATCGATGGAGGACGAATTTTATAATGAAAAAAATGGACAATAATTTATGCCTTTATAATATCAGAAAAGGATTTAATTTCTATGACATAATTCATTAATGAAACCTAACGGATGAGGTGGTTTGAGCAAAATTTTAAAGGCAAGGGGGTTAAGATTCAGATTTAGGAGAAGCACTTGGGTTTTAATTTTTAATACATTTATTTAGTCAATTTTTGTAAATTTGGGAAGGTTATAATTATTCATTCAAAAGGGGCTATAAAATAGGGTTCAAAACAAAGCCGTTACCCCACGTTCAAGCACAACTGCAATCAAACACTTCAACGATCTTCATATTGTAAGAATTATTTAACATTTTATTATATATACACATATATGCATGTGTATATATATGTTTCCAGTCTCGTATCATAGTTAATTTGTCAATGTTTCTAAAGAATGTGTTTTACTTGTTTGTACACTGTACCATGATAAATTTGTACTACCTCTTATATCTCAAAATGAATGTCTAATTTTTCGTTTGTAACGAATAAATTTGGACAATTTTTTTTTTTTTCATTCTTTTTTTTTTTGAATTTCAGTTTTTAAGAATTGTTAAATGGAAACTATTCCAAAGTCCCCGGAGGCGGCCGCAACCACTACTTTAGAAACGGCAGCTACTGTTGCAACGGCATTGCCAACTACTGAACTACCCGCTGCAGTGATGGCAGAAGGAGGGAGTACAAATGGAGGAGCACAAGGTACAAGTGGTGAGCAGAAAAGAGAGTTGCGGAGGCTCCTCAGCCTGTTGCCAAAAGAGGCAGGGGACGGCCAAAGGGTACCGGAAAATTACAGATTCAAGCCTCCTATGGTAAGATAAGAACAAGTACATTTTATTTAAGCATTTTCATTACTGAAAATACTTTGTATAATTTGATGCATTTTATTATTTATATCCAGGAATTGGACAAGTATTTCAGATTTTGAATGGACAGATCATTTTCTATTTTCTTACATCCTTCTTTTTGTGTTAAAGGCGGCCTATTGCAGCGACCGCGGGTGGGAACTTCACGCCTTATATATTGATTGTACCTGAAGAGAGGTAAGCTTTAAACCAAAAATGGACCATTTCCATTTCATGATCAAAAGTGTTCATTGTTTGCTGGATTTTGTGTTCTTTGCAGGATGTAACAAACCACAATTTTACGCTTTAATGAACAGTTTTCTATGTCGACTTGCGTCCTCTCTGCCATAGGATCTGTTTGCAGTGTAGATTTATCCGTTCTGGGTACTCCAAATAGTCTAAGATACGAGGTACGCACCTTTTGTTTTCGGGCGCCTAATTGAAGTTGTCACAAACTCTTAGGAGGGGATATAAAGAATAATACTAGGGGGCACAAAAAAGTCACAAATCTTGCTCACAAAATCCTGGTGTAATGATTTATTGGTGTATTTAATTAGAGTGTGGCGGGTCCATTATCGATACAACCAATAAAATATCGCCACCTCATGTTGTGTGCAAGATTTTGTGACATTATTTTGTGCCCCTAGCATGCTCGGATATAAAAAAGGGGCAACCTGATGCTATAAGAGTTTCTAGAATGCGTGGGGTACAAGGAAGAGCTGGACCCACATGGACATAAAAGCAACAAAACATATCCGTATTTATATATATCTTCATTTAAAGTTCTGAATGCGTTTTCAATATATATTTTGTTTGTGTTAATCCAGG
Organism: Campanula takesimana; assembly: GCA_026119855.1. NCBI lineage: Eukaryota > Viridiplantae > Streptophyta > Magnoliopsida > Asterales > Campanulaceae > Campanula > Campanula takesimana. The sequence continues at coordinate 5,058 of JAOWBW010001496.1, forward strand.
GTAAATTTCATATCGTGTATTTATCTGCGTCGCATACGCTTGGATGCAACGGGGAGATCATCACTTTGTTAAGCATTAGTCTCTCGCAGATCCTCATGGGAGGATTTTCGGTGGCAAAGTTGCAGGGCCCATGATCGCATCTGAGCCTATTCAAGTAAGTTTAGCTTTCATTACTCCGTTTCCATCTCAATTCACGGATTCTTGCATTAGAGTGGATTTTCAATTGATAATCTACTTTTTGGTTTGTTTCCATTTGTCAGATCATAATGGGAGTTTTCGTGCAAGAAATGAAGAAGAGAAACAAAGAGTGGGTGGTGAGTCTTCTGGACTGCAGCCATTCTAGAGAATGATGAAGAAAATGGTGAGGAACCTGAAATGAGAACAAAATTTCCGAGGAAACAGACGGTCAGCCTGACAATGAAGAGAACCCGACCACGCCTTATAAATCTTGTCCGTTAGTTGATGAAGTACGAGTTCCTTCAAGTAATGGTGATGGTGATGATAATGGTAACTCTGGCCACACCAAGAATTATGGTGGTGGTGATGGTAATGGTAACTCTAGCCACACCAAGAATGATCAGGACGGCGCGCACTTAATTGGATAACTTGTAGCTCTTGAACCTTTTACTTCTTATTATTGTTATCATTTTGTTTATTTTTTTTTGAATTTTCTTTTTTTGAGAAGAAAGAACAGAACAGTCTATTTCATTCATGTATGAAAAGAACATGGTACTTTTGTTTTATCTATAAAAAGTTTATTTAAGTGACAGATTTGATAGTTTTTCTGCTTAAAAGTTGGTATTCATTACATGAACTGTATTCATATTTGAACATCTGAAGTCCTTGATGAACCTTCTGCAAGAAACTAATGATCATTTGATGTCCTTACTATTGATCTATCTGAAATGAAAGCAATCTCTGACATGTTGCATGTAAATGCAAGAAAATAGACGGTCTACGTTACGTTAAATTTAAGTGGCCCGACCATTCTCTTATTCTCTAGACTCGCGCATAGTGAGAGTTCTTGTAGCACGTAAAACACTTTAATAATATTGATTATATGAAAATGTTCACTCAACCACTTCATTTGTAGGATGCACATAAACTAACTCGGAAATGGTGCACTCTTAGGCCCGTTTGTTTTGCGTAAAATAACTTTCGGAAAATGTTTTCCCCATTTTCCGGTGTTTGTTACGCACCGGAAAATGAGGAAAATATTTTCCGGAAAATGGTTTTCCGTCTTTTCTAAGTAAAATGACTTACGGATTTTTACTAAGTAAATCATTTTCCGAAAATGTTGACTCTCTCACTCACAACCAACTCTCCATAAAACCCCACCCTACCCACTACACCTCTAACACCACCCTCTTCATCCATCCTATCCACCACCCCCAACTACCCCAGCACCCACCCCACACAACCCCCCCACCCCACCCAAAAAAAAAAAAATCTTCACTCATATTAAAAAAAATGAATATCTCCACCACCCACCCCACCCACCACCCTTACCCCACCCACACCCTACCCCACCACCCCACCAAAAAAAAAAAAAAAAAAAACTTTTTTTTCACTCGTATTAAAAAAAAATTTGAACATCTACACCACCCCCAACTACCCCACCCCACCCACCACCCAACCCACTCCCCAACTACCCTCACCCCACCCACCCCTACCCCCACCCCAACCACCCCCCCCCAACAACCCCCCCCCCCCAAAAAAAAAATAAATAAATAAATAAAAAATCACTCATATTAAAATTAGTTTGAACACCTCCCCACTACCCACCCCTACCCCCACCTTTACCCCACCCACCCACCCTCACCCTACCCACCCCCACCACTACCCCTACCACCTAACCCACCCACCCACCCCCCCCCAAAAAAAAATAAAAAAAAAAACTCAATTAAAATTATTTTTTGAACACCTCCCACCACCCCCCCCCCCACCTCCCCACCCCACCCCCACAAAACAAGACCCATCCCACCCCAACCCAAAATCTCCACCCACATTCAATTTTTTTCTCATAATTATTCTTTTCCTCATATTAAATTATTATTATTATTTTTCATATGAAAATATTTGCGGGAAAACATTTTCCTTAGATTTACCAAACAACCAAAAACATGTTTATGTCATTTTCTGGAAAACATTTTCATTTTCCGGAAAACATTTTACGGGAAATCATTTTCCGGAAATTGTTTTACGCGAAACAAACGGAGCCTTAAGGCAAGGCAATCCGGTTATTATTCATTGGATTAGTTCAGTAAGTAGGATTATCTTTTCATCCTACTCCCATTCAATCATCCATTTAAAAAGAATATCTAATCATTTCTGTTAGATACAATCACCGATGAGGAGGCACAAAATGACATAATGGGGCAATTGGCCTCGTTTGCTTTTCTAAAATGAAAAATTTTAGCATTAATTTTGTTTAAATGTGTTCTTTACCTTTTTTTTTTTTTTTTCCCTTTAATCATCCATCTCCGTTCGAACGATCATCGCTTGTACTCTCTTACTCTGAATCTCCCTAATTCAATTTTAGATTTTTTGCGCTTAACTTTGCAAAAAGATTAATCTTTATATAAAATTATTGTATATACTCCCTCCGTCCCGTTCGTATTAGGATTCTTAACTAATTTTATGCTTTGACCAATAATTTGAAGAAAAATAGTTATCATGAAAATCTTAAAACAGTTATTTAGTTTATTATTAATCGTGATACAAAAACAATTTTCAAATTTTTATTAGCATTAATATTTTTCTTCAAATTATTGGTCAAAGTATTTTTGCTTGATCAAGAATCCTAATTCGAGTGGGACGGATGGAGTATTAAAATTTTGTGTAATTTTTTTAATTTTGAAGGCCTATATTCGTGTTTCAGGGTCCTTAAAGTTATTGAGACGGGCCTGCTGTCCGGGGAAATGAAAAATAAAAATAAAAAAGAAACTTGTTCCAAGCAACGCATATGAATTTATAATTAACTCGCATTGTTCCTTAAAAAAAAAAATCAAGACTCGCAATAAACATGAGTAATGGGCCTTGCTTATGTGGACCAAATAGACTGGGCCATTGATTTTTAACTAATTGAAGTTGTTGTAATATTTGGGCTACAACAACTTGCATTTGGGGCCTTAAAAAGCCTTACCGCACTTTCATGATCGACTCACTCGATAATTATATTCCCTTCATTCAAAAAAATGTTGTATCCGTCCCGGACTAAGATTCTTAGTTTGACTTTACATGGACGGAGATTAAGAAAAAGTAAATGTTGTAAGTATGAAAAAGTAAGTAAGAGAATGTAGGAGAGAAAAAGTGGGTAGGGAGTTTTTGTTGTGAGAATGACAAGTGGGCCTTATGGTCTTTTTAAGTAATAAAGCAACTAATAATCTTAGTCTGGGACAAAACAAAAAGGAAAGTAAGAACCTTAGTCTGGGATAGAGGGAGTATTTCCTTTTTGACTCACATGATACGGGTTTCATTGAAGACGAAATGGTTTGCCTCCTTCCTATTGGGTGAAACGGGCCAAGCTAATATCATTTCCCATCAAGACCGTGAGACCGTCTCACACACAAACTTCCTCTTTCTCTTTTTATTTTTTGGCTTATCCCTAATGATCATCCCATTTCTAAAATATACTCCCTCCTGAAATAACTGTCATTTTTAATAAATTGTTTTGCTCTAAAATATTTGTTACTTTTGATTAACAATTATTAATTTTTTATTTTACTTTCGGGCTTGTCTTGGTTGGTAGAGCGGTGCGTTCAAAATTGATTGATTTTTTTTAGATTTTTACTAATTAAGCATTTTAATGGAGAGGTTTTAAATGGAGCTTTTTAAAAATCTTAGCTTTTTTTAGTCGCTCCAAGTTGTAGTGCAAAAAAAGAAGCTTCATTTTGGAAAATCTTTGTTTTTAAAACTGTGTACCAAACAAGCCCTTCATTTGTTGGTTGATTGTGCAAAGTAATACAGGAAAAAACCCAATAAATAGGGGTAAATTTAATTTTTGTATCATTAAATTGTAGTAATAATTATCTTTCTTAAATCTTGTGAAAGTCTAAAAACGACATCTGTTTTAGACTTGATGGAGTAAATATTATGTAATCTTAACAATGTACAAAAAAAAAACTACCCCTTCATCTCATAATACTTCTTGTTTAAGTCTCATAAAAGTCTCATAATACTTGTTTAAGGAGTTGATTTTAGTCTCATAACATATGTAGTTTCACTATTACTAGGAATCTTTCTCATGTTTACTAAGTATACCTCTATTTATGATAGTAAGGTATACATTATACAAACATATGGTACTCCTTTATAAAGTCATAACATTAGTTACATAGTATATTTACATATTTTAATTCTTCATCCGATTCGTAATAAATGACGAAAGCTAAATTTTGGTTCATAGTACTTGTCGTTTTTGGATTTAAATTCTTTAGATCTCAATTGTACCCTTTCATTTAACTCGTTCCATTGTATTAGTTATGCATTCTGAGTGAAGTAATGAATGAGAGGGAAATAATTAATAAGAATATTTTGGTACTTACTTTATAAAGTCGTAACATTAGTTACATTTCTTAAAACATGAGAAAACTACTAAAATAATATTTATTTAGAAACGGAAAAAATACATGTGAATAACTTTAAAATTATAAGTATTTTGAGATGGAGAGTGTAATCATAATCCAAGAACATTAAAACATTGACAAGGAATTGACTTTTCAAATGGGGTGTTTTCATCTTTATAGGGAAAAGGGGTATACTAAAGTAAAAAAAATAATACAAAACATTATGTATTTTTTTTTATTTTTTTTTTTGTACATTTAGCATGACCGGGGAGAGAAGAGAGATATTGAGGGAGTAAATTAGTGTTAATGAATGGGGCAATGATAGGGGCACAAAAGAAGTTCACAAAATGATGGATACAAAGTGATGTAACGATATTTTATTGGTTGCATCAATTGTAGACCTGTCACACTTTAATTAAAAACACCAATAAAATTTTGACACATCATTTTATAAGCTACATTTTGTGACATTTTTTATGATTTTATATTTACCCTAACAAATGCCGACAGTGAGAATGCCGTATTCTGGGGATTCCTTAAAGTTGTTGTTGGGTGGGGAAATACGTTAATTCGATGGCCACTGCATTCGCAATTGTTAAGTGGAGGAGGCCCACACTTTGGGCCTAAAACCAGCTCATGATTATCACCACACTCCCCATTCCTCTTCATTCACCACCCTCCCAAACACTTTAAGATTTGGGCCACATCTGATTAATGGCATAGAAGGCAGCAGCCCTTCCTTTGCTTCTTTCTGGAGCTTACTAAAGGAGTCCTTGCTAGGGGCACAAAAAAAGTTTACAAAATAATAGATACAACGTGAGGTGATGATAGTTTATAGGTTAAATCGATATTGGACTCGACACACTCTAATTAAAAACACCGATAAAATTTTGACACATCATTTTGTAAGTCACATTTTGTGGCACTTTTTTGTGACATTATATTTACCCTTAAGATTTACTCTTACTTGTTCTTAATTAAAAAAATAGTACTCCCTCCGCCCCGGACTAAGTTCTTAGTTTGACTTTACACGGAGATCAAGATAAAGTAAATGTTGTGAGTATGAAAAAATAAGAGAAAGTAGGAGAGATAAAGTGGGTAGAGAGTTTTTGTTGTGAGAATGACAAGTGGGTCCCATTGTCCATTTTAGGTAATAAAGCAACTAAGAACCGTAGTCTGGGACAAACAAAAAAGGAAAGTGAGAACTGATGACGCCCTAGGTTTCTGGGGTCACGGAGGTAGAACTCCAATATAGCTGTCTCTTGATCCTGATCACAACACAAACAAGAACACCGTTAAGACCAAGGCCGGGTTGGAATCCGGCTTAGGCCCTCGGGTGTGAGAGTAAGATCTCTGAGGAAAACCTAAGGAGAAGGTTCAATGAAGACCTTATGTGTGTGAATGGGATAGAGCACGTACCTGGCCCTTGGGGGCAGATAGGAGTATTTATATGAGTAGAAGGAGGAGGTAGGTTTAAGGTACTAACCGCCCTTGTACCAGATGGACACGCGGCAGGTCCTCATTGGTCCGGCCAGGGGAGTGGCTGAGAACGTGGCGTGTTGTCAGGGAATCATGGTTCCACCACCAACCGTTATGGTATGTCAGGTACGAACGGGTAACGTCTGTTGTACGTTTGAGACAGCTGGCTGCTGCGGACTCCGGGCAGGAGGTTGAGTGATCAACACGGGACCCTTAGAATAACGGGAGGCAGAGATATCTCGGGCTTGCGCTTGCGGGCTTATCCGGTTCTGTGTAGTCGAACTCGCTTGTACTAGCTTTGAACCGGGTCTGGTCCGGTCTGTGATGCTCGGTCTCATCAGTGGCCCCTAACTCCGAGGGTCAGCTTATTTATGAGCGGCTCGAGGAGTTACATTTCCATTGCTCGGTCCAGGAAAACTGTAGTAAATACGGGCACGGAATATCATGGGACGGGAGTCTTACGATTGTGGTTGACGATAGGACAGTGGGCCCCTCGAGTCAGGCTAGTGACGTAGCTGTCAGGTCCTTGATATGACAAGGAGCACGCTCATTAAATGCGAACCGTCATTGGAATTTGAAAAAAGCTGATTCCCGCCTCTTCATTTTTCGGGTCTAAGCCGGGTCGTTCCGGATCTTTAACAAAACCCGACCCATTATGGGGGTATAAATAACCCTAACTGGCTTATTCAAAAACCTTCGGCATTTTAATCTTTGGCTATCGCTCTTGAGAGAAATATTGCTGATAACGACGTTGATTTGCGTCTTCCGTTTCCTTAACTCGATCGATTAACAGGTAGTGCTTCCCTTTTTATTTCCCTCGCTGGTTTCTGATTTCTAACTTTTCGCCTTCGGTCCTTTCCACCGTTCATCGGGGGTAGAATCTAAAAACGCCGTGTCTTCAAAACTTCTAACATCACTAACCAAGTTTTTGACTTTTAACCACCGAGTTTTTGATTTCTAACCGGTTGACTTGTCCCTTTCTTAGGAATCCTGGGTCCATCTTTGATTTTATAAAGTTTTGTTGAAAAAACCCCTGACTGTGGTTATGGATGAATTGGACCTGGGGAGAATGCTTCGTCCGGACCTTTTTGGTTGCTGTCGACGAACGAGAGGGATTTACCGGTACCTGATAAACGCCTGGAAAAGGCTTTCCCTGGACGCTTTTCAGACCATAGGGATAGTCTATGATTGGGACTCTTGGATCCTACCCCTGCTGTGGGAGACAGGTCCCTCAGTTCATTTTGACTCGGGGAGAATGAGGGTACTAGGGGGCGAGGAACAATTAGGGGTTTTTGTGAAAGCGGTTTTAACTCGATTCCACGATAATGTAGATATGGCCGGTAATGCTAGAAGGTTTGTGAGGTTAGGTGGAGACCGCGTGTCCGCGAGCGGATCTAATGCTCAGTCCTGGTTGGATGCCCCTTTGGATGATGAACTGCTCGTTCAGGGCCATGACCGCGACGTTTCTATGGATGCTGGGGTGATTGAGGTAACTAGCAGCGGGGATGCTTCAGAGCGGGCTGATGATGGTGATGAATTCTTGTTAGATGAACCTGCCCGTGATGTCGTGGGAGATGGGTCTTCAGACACTCAATCGGACTCGCGCGGGCAACTGGAGAGGTTGGCCCCTGATACTGTCCGAAAGGTCAACTTGCTTCGTTCCCCTGTTAGGATCGTAGATTCCTTCCCTGAGGGCCCTGATAACAGGAGGACCAGTCAAGCAGGGGCGTCTAGCTCTGGTGCGGGCTTGAGGGACGAGAGCGAGGAGGATGCCGGTGATGAGTATTTATCGCAGTTCTGCGTCGACCCCAAAGTCTATCTTGTCTACGGTCTTATTGAATACGAGTCTCTTATGGGTGGGAAATCAATGACTCCTCCCTTGATCCGGGCCGAGAACCTTGCCTGCATATTCTACCCGGCTCAGTTCGAAAACGGGCTGCGCCTTCCTTTGGACCCGTTTATTTGTGAATTTCTTGAGTTCACCCATTGCCTCCCTATGGACTTGACCCGAATGCCATTCGTTATCTGGTGTCCTTTATAGTCGTAAGCCGCGTGTTGGGGTACGAGCCCTCTTTGTCTGCGCTCCATATTTATTTTACCCATCAAGTCACCGCAGGCTGCTTGAGCTTGAAGACCAAACCGCGGTCTGAGAAGATTTTCTCCGCTGCTACTAACAAGTTCGATCAATGGCAAAGATATCCTTTCGTTATTCAGAATCGTTTAGGCTGGCCATTCCCTCGCCCTGACAATCTAGCACCGATTTCGATGTCCCGCCAAAATTTTCCCGATCCGGAAGAAGGTCGAGATCTGAGCGCGGCGATGGAGGCTTATCTTGCTCGGTTTACGAAGAGGGTTACTTTGGACGATCAGTCGGTGGTAGAGACTCCTCAAGTCTATGATGTCTCCGCGATTATTAGCGATGAAGAGCTTCTGACCTTCGCCGGGGTGGCCCCGAGGCGCGTTTCTGGCCCCGAGCCTAGGGTTATGATGGCCCCTCGGTTGCGAGACCCTGACTGGAAAGTTCATCAATCATTTGCTTTCCTTTCTTATTGTTCTGCCTGTAATTCGGGGGAGACTTGTCCAGACCCTGGTTTACTCGGTCTCTTTCATTGTACACTTCCATACTATTTTTCTTGTCTTTTTCGCTTTGTTTCATCTATCTGACTGCTGCTCTTGTTCGCAGATCCAACTGACACGATGCCTCCTAAGTCTGCAGCAGAAATTAAGGTCGCGGCCAGGAAATCCGCAGCTCTTGAAAAGCAAAGGAGAGCTGATGCTATGAAAAAGATGGAGGCTCCTGGGGTCAAGATCCCTCTCACGGACAAGGTTGATAAGTTCGGTGCGGTGGTTTCTCAGCCGCAACTGACCCGAAACCTGCCTCCGAATCCCCGCCACTCTTCTCAAGCCCCGGGCATAGGTCTATATGCTCCCGAGCCCACGAAGAAACGATCTGCTATCGGGCATCTAACGTCCCCTCAGAGGGATAAATATCAGAAGGTTGGCTCTTCCTCCGGCGATTTTACGGTCTTATCTCCTTCAAGAGGGACCCTATGCTCCAATTTGTATCCGGTGGAGTCAATTGAGGATAGAGAGCGCGCCCGGGAGTTCGGGCTCAAGATAGCCAAGGCCCCAGAGGTGTATGGGGTGGATCTCCATAGCCGCCGGAGCGCTAATGCCTATGTTGGTGATGGGCTGATGCACCGTCTCTATTTTCCAGATTATCAACAGAAGGTTTTGGCTGCTTCGAATCCTATCGCCGCCGCGGGCAACGTGGGCCTGTGTTTGACCGAGGTTCGTCTTTGACTTGGATTCTATATCGTGCTTCTTTCCGCACCGTAGTCTAATCACATTTGTTATTTGCAGATTGCCAATGAGGTTATCTATATGCGGACTCAACATGAGACTGATGCCGCCGTGATCGCGGCGAGGAATACTGAGCTAATGGCGGCGAGGGAGGAGATCCAAAAGTTGACCAAGACTGTGGAGAGCGCTGGCCAGGAGTTGAAGAGCAAAGATGCGGAGGTCGTTAGCGCGGCCAAGGAGGTATCTAAATTGAGCAGTGATCTGGCAGTTGCTCGAGAAGCCAAAGAGCGGGCTGAGGCTGAGAAGGCGAGTGTTGATGCTCGCAATGCTGAGCTCCTGAGGTCTTTGGAGGCGGAGAGGAAGAAATCCGAGGAGCTGTCCAATAGAGTGGACGAGCTGGACGGTAAACTTCTTGACCAAATGCGCTAAGAAAATGAACGAGAGCGGGTCTTGGAGGAGGAGAGGGGCAAGGCGGTTGCTGAATTCAAAGAGTCCGCAGAGTACTCCGAAAAAATATCCGTCGCGGGCAATGAGCAGTATGAACAGGCGGTGCACACTATTGCCCGGAATCTTGCGGCCACGGGGAAATACACTGCTCAAGAGATCACTATCATTTGTTCTATCGTGGCCACGGATCCGGAATGCTTTAATGGTCATTCCTTAGTGCCTTTTGCCGATCATCAGCTTGAGGCCTTGCCCGAGTTGGTTCGAAATGCTCTGCCTCCGGTTTCACCTGTAACCGTTCAACCCTTAATCAAAATGATAGATGATTTGCGGTTTACAGGTGATGAATCTGCCTTGTCTCTGGCCGCGGCTCTGGAGAAGGTCTTTGGCCCCAATGGCCCCTTCGTTGAAGGTATTGTTCTCCCCTTTTCAACTTTTGCCTCCGCTCTAGCCGAAGCCTCTGAAGCTCTGGCTCGTTCTGTAGCTGACCATAATGCCTCTGATTCTGTTCCAGAAGTGGAAGTCAACCCGCCTCCGGCCAGTTGAAGATCAGACCGGGCTGCGTCCTGGGACCTTTTTGTAATAGTATTAGATTCCATGAACTTGAACATTTGACTCCATTTTGATCTGATTTTGTAATGTATCTAATTGTTCTTCTTTTGATCCCCATATCTCCCTGACATTTACTTTCGTTGTATTTTATTGCCCTTTTTGCTGGTTGCCTTGGAATTGCCAAGCATTTATTGTTCTTCTTTGAACACTTTGTTTGGTATTTCTTCTTTGTTTTTCAAGGTTATTTCCCCAGGCTGTTGCGAGGCCCCTTTCGCCTGATCATGGTAAATGTGCCTTGAACTGTCCATGTCCGGTATTCATTATTATTTCCCTCGGCGGGCTTACGGTCTAGCTCGAGGGCGTATGACCGCGCATCTTGCATGAAGATTCATGCAACGGTATTTCCCTTGTCGGGCTTACGGTCTAGCTCGAGGGCGTATGACCGCGCATCGTGCATGAGGATTCATGCAACGGTATTTCCCTTGGCGGGCTTACGGTCTAGCTCGAGGGCGTATGACCGCGCATCGTGCATGAAGATCTTTCATTTCAATGGGACAAACATAATATTATTGATCTTTCATCTTTTTCTGCTCATAGAGCCGTACATCAAAATTACAATGCATAAATAGGAAATAGGTGTATTTCTAATAACAGGGGGGAGATACAATCTTTAAGGGTAATATTTCTTCAAGTGGTCGCTGTGCCAAGCGTTCTTTAAGTCCTTCCCTTCTTTGGTGAGGAGTCTGTAAGTCCCTTCTTTGATTACGCGGGCAATCTGATAGGCCCTTCCCAGTTGGGCGAGAGCTTGTTATATCCGGGCTGTCTCCCCGTGACTTCAACTTTTCTCAAGACCCAGTCTCCCACGGAAAATGACCTCTTGTTCACCCTTTTGTCATGATGGACTTTGGCCTTCTGTTTATAATTGATCATCTTTGCTCGTGCTTCCAACCGTTAGTGCCTTCGCCTCTACCCATTTTGTGAAATAATCTACTGCGACCACTACCATTTGCGCTCCGCCGGGCGCTTTGGGATAAGGCCCAATCAAATCAATCCCCCACATATCAAATGCCCAAGTTGGGACTACCAGGCTCTGTTCCGTGGATGGCTGCCTTGGTATGTTGGAGAATCTCTGGCATTGATCACATTTGCGGACATAGTCCTCTGCATCTCTTTTCATCGTCGGCCAGTAGTACCCGAGGAATCTGATTTTATCGGATAGTGTCCGGGCACCGGGATGCCCTCCGCACACGCCCTCATGAACTTCGTATAACAAGTTGGTAATGGTTTCGGATTTCACACACCTCAGCAGGGTTTGGTAAAAGACCTTCGGTAAAGCACGTCGTCAATGATCGTGTATCTAGCGGCTTGTCTCCTCAAAACTTTTGCTCGATCCGGATCGTTGGGAAGGATTTCCTTCTCGATGTATTCCTTAATCTCGTCTACCCAATCCTTCTCGGGCTCCCCTACTTGGTGGATCTCTATCCTGTCAATGGCCGGGCGCTCCGTAAATTCTATCCAGCAGTCCACGCTAAGCTTTGCAATGTCTTCGTTCGTGATTCTCGAAAGCAAGTCCGCCTCGGAATTTTCAGCCCAGTTAACTTGGGTCAGCTCGTGGTACTCGAATTCCTTCAACAGGTTTGCTGCAAGTTCTTTGTATTTGAGCAGCACCGGGTGATTTATCTCATATTCCCCTTTGACCTGATTTACCACTAGCTGTGAATCGCTCCTCACGATCAAATTAGAGACCTTCATGTCCCGGGCTAATTCCAAGCCCGCTATCAATGCCTCGTACTCGGCTTGGTTGTTGGAGACCGCGAACTTAAACCTTAAGGCTCGTTTAAACCTTTGACCTTCTGGGGCGATCAATAGGATTCCGGCGCCACTAACAGTTTTTCCCGAGGATCCGTCAACGCTTAACGACCAACAATTCTCCGGTCTTTCCCCATCATCCATGGCCTTCTTGCCCCGTTTTTTATTTGCTTTATCGGGCTGGACATTGTCCGCTTCGCTTTCCTTTACTTCAAACGTAGTTTCTGCCACAAAGTCCGCCAGTGCTTGTGCCTTGATGGTCTTTCGCGGGGAGTAAGTAATTTGGAACTCAGTCAGTTCTATAGACCACGACAGCATTCTTCCCGAGGATTTGGGCTTATGGAGCACTTTCTTCAGCGGGGTATCCGAATAAACCGTGATTGGGTGGGCGATGAAGTATGCCCGCAGCTTCCGAGCGGCTATAAGCAAGGAGAAAGCCAGCTTTTCAATGTTCAAGTAGCGTCCTTCTACTGCGGATAGTGCTTTGGAGACATAATACACTGGCTTCTGAAGGTCGCCTTCTTCCCTTACCAAAACCGCAGCCATTGCGTGATCTGTTGCGGCCAGGAAAACATAGAGTTATTCACCCAAAACGGGGCTGCTCAACAGCTGGGGCTTTCCCAGGTAGGCTTTTATTTGCTCAAAAGCATTCCGGCAGTCCTCGTTCCATTCAAAACCTTCCTTTCTTCCTCCTTTCAAAGTTTTAAAGAAAGGTAGGCATTTTTCTGATGACTTGGCGATGAACCTCCCTAGGGCCGTGATGCGGCCATTCATCTTCTGTACTTCCTTAACACATCTAGGGGGTTGCATGTTTATCAACGCCATGATTTTCTCCGGGTTTGCCTCTATCCCTCTCTGGTTCACCATGAAGCCCAAAAACTTCCCTGCCTTTACTCCAAAGGCGCATTTGGATGGGTTAAGTTTCATATTGTTTCTCCGGAGGCTGGTGAAGGTTTCTGCCACATCGATATCATGAGAGGTTTCCTTGGTCTTGATAACCATGTCGTCGATGTACGCTTCCAGGTTTCGGCCCAACTGATCGTCGAAAACGATTCCCACCATTCTTTGATATGTACCGCCCGCATTCTTGAGGCCGAACGGCATGTTGTTGAAAGTGTAAGTTTTGCCCGCACCGTAAAAGACGCAGGAATATAGGCCTCCTTCATTTTGATTTGATGATAGCCCGAGTATGCGTCCTATAAAGCTCAATACCCTATGGCCGGCGATAGAGTCCACCAACTGGTCGATCCGGGGGAGAGGATAACAGTCTTTGGGACAGGCTTTATTTAGATCCGTAAAGTCTACGCACATCCCCCATTTCCCATTTGCCTTGGTCACCATTACCACGTAGGCTAACCACACCAGGTATTTGATCGGGCTTATGATCTTTGCTTTCAGCAATTTATCCACCTCGACCTTGATCACCGCCTTCTTTTCCGGGGGAAAATATCTTTCCTTTTGAAGTACCCTGGTGAATGTGGGATCGATATTTAGCTCGTGCTCGATCACCTCTCTGCTTATCCCTTCCATATCCTCTACGGTCCAGGCGAACACGTCTAGGCTTCCTCTCAACAATTCTATCAACACCTTCCTTTCTTCCGCGGGGATCTCTAGCCCGACCTTTATTGTCTGCTCGGGGTATGCCGGATTTATGACCACATCTTCCAAAGCATCATTGGGGCGAATGTCTGTAACTTCTCGGTCATGCAGCGAGTCAATTACAATATTAATGTTCTCGGTTTCCGCGGCTATACGGCGGGCTCTCCTGCTCCGCTTGAATTCTGCCCTCGTAGAGTGGAAAGACAGCGTCCCGATCATGGCCGCGCCTGCGACCTCCTTTTCACTCGCTTTGGCCTTTTTTGCCTCCCTCGGGCTACCCAGTCTGTGCTTTGCTGCGCTTTCCTTCCTCTTCCTCTCTATTACTTTGAGGAAGAGCTCGGGCTTATTCTCAATACACGCGATCCCCGCAGGGGTACTGAACTTGATTTTTTGGTGAGGGATCGAGACCACTATTCCAAGGGCGGCTTGTGCGGTTACGCCCAGTATTGCGTTGTATTGGGATTTCAGATCGATCACCATAAACGTAACGCGGGCTGTTTTCTCGAACGGCCTTTCTTCGATGGTCACATCGAAGTCAATCGTCCCCTTGGCATAGACTGTGTGGTTTGTGAACCCTTCCAATAAACCCGCGTACGGAGTTAAGTGCGCCTCGGACATTCCCATTTTTCTAGGCAGTGGAAATACAATATATCCCGCGAAGCCCCGGTATCGATGAGGACTCTTCCAATGTCCGCCCTTCCTATAGCCATTTTGATTCTTAACGGTTGTGTTGAATGGAAAAGGGTGGATGCCAGTTCACTCCTTCTGAATCCGATCATTTCTTCTTGCTCGGGCGGATAAGTGGGTATCAGGAATACTTTTTCCAGTCGTCTGATCTGGGCGGAAAGCTGGGTATTGCTTGGGGCTTCCTCTCCTATGTACTGGATGTCATAACGTCCTTCCCCGTCTGCATCATTGTCTCTGACGTATTGAACATTTCCCCGCGGGGCTTCACCTTTACTACTGGACCCCGTGATCCATTTCTTCAATTCCCCGGCCTCCACCTTTTGTTGTATTATTTTCTTTAACTGGAAACAGTCATCCGTAGTATGCCCGTGGCTTTCATGGTATCCACACCATTTCTTTTTGTTCGCCTCGTAAGGCTTCCTCTCCAGTGGAGGTGGTGGAGGCAAGGCTTCTGCCCGCAATATCTCAGTTCTTGGTGCGATCAAAGGGGTGAAAGCACTGTCATCGCCTCTTTTAAAATTGGGCATGCCCCTCGGTCTGCCTCTACCTCGGCCACCATTGTTTCCCGCGTAGCCTGAGTGATGACGAGGATCATGAGCGGGCTCGATTCTTTCCCTTACGCTCCTGCGGGCGTCAGCCATAAATGCGGGCTCTACTCCGGCCATAGCGATGGCCCTGTTATACATCTCTTCTGTCCCCTCGGGTTTTCGGTAAGCAAACTCCTGCCTCAAAGTATGGGATGTTAATCCCCCTAGGAAGCACAGTTCGATGTCGTTCTTTGTTAAATCCACAATCTGCTCGGTCATTTTCCGGAACCGAGTGATGTATGCTTTCGTGTTCTCCCTGGGATATTGCTTAACGCCGCACAGGTCCGATTTTGGTCTTGCGGCCTCCCCAGCGCTCGCGAATGAGTTCAAGAATGAAGTCCGCAATTGCTCATAGCTGCAGATAGAGCGCGGTTTGTGGGCCAATAACCACCCTAACGCCTTCCCTTTAAAGGTGGAGGCGAGGGCTTTGCACTTCACGGCCTCATCTGTTGAGAATAGGGCCATCTGCCCTTCAAACCGCCCAACATGGCTTTTTGAATTAAATGAGCCGTCATACGCGTCTAACGTGGGTACTTTTCCTCTCTGGATCGGGGAATCATTGATCCATGATGCGAAAGCGTCCATGGGTCCAACGCACTTTGTTACGTTTTGCTTGGACTCCCATAGCTCCGCGATCATTCTTTGGAACTTTTGATCCATTATGTCCCCCGTTTTAGCCCTTTTTACTGTTTCTGTAATTTTTTCATCGCTTTTAACAACTGCCTTTCCTTTAGATTGGCCTCTAGTCTTTCTGGGCTGTGATTCTCCCTCCTTACTCTCCCCTTCTTCTTCTTCTCTCTCCTCGTCATCGTCCACGAGGATTGTCCGCCTTTTTCCTCCTACAATCTTACTGGCCCTGCTCTTAGAGCTCGTCAGATCATGGGTTTTTTATTTTTCAGGGGGGGCTTCCAGCATTGGCCTCAGCATTAAACAGCTCCTCCAGGGCTAGATTCAACTGTAGCCCTTCCGCTACCAGATTCTGCCTGTCTGTCAGGATCTGGATTTTCTTCTGGATTTGATCAGGGGTGAGGGGAGTGACGGGAGTTTTTTGAGTTTTGAGAGCTTTAGAGGTTCCTATACGATCTCTCAGATCTGCCTCTCTCCTTGCCCTTTGAGAGGGGGTGTAGGAGTTGCCACTAAGAGTCTTATTTCCCAATCTGGCGAAGACTGATCCCTGGGGCGCTTGTCCCGAAGGGCTAGCATTTGGGTTTACTTCTTTCCCAGTCATTGTGAAGATTTCGTATGTCAGGAATCAACAGAAAAGACGGGGTACTCTTATAGAACCGTGAGAGACGGAAGAGCTAGATGAGGATTTGAAATGAATTAGATTGGAAAAGTAAACGAAGCAAGAAGATTGCACTGGAAAGTTTTTTCGCTTCCCGGCAATGGAACCACTGATGACGCCCTAGGTTTCTGGGGTCACGGAGGTAGAACTCCAATATAGCTGTCTCTTGATCCTGATCACAACACAAACAAGAACACCGTTAAGACCAAGGCCGGGTTGGAATCCGGCTTAGGTCCTCGGGTGTGAGAGTAAGATCTCTGAGAAAAACCTAAGGAGAAGGTTCAATGAAGACCTTATGTGTGTGAATGGGATAGAGCACGTACCTGGCCTTTGGGGGCGGATAGGAGTATTTATATGAGTAGAAGGAGGAGGTAGGTTTAAGGTACTAACCGCCCTTGTACCGGATGGACACGCGGCAGGTCCTCATTGGTCCGGCCAGGGGAGTGGCTGAGAACGTGGCGTGTTGTCAGGGAATCATGGTTCCACCACCAACCGTTATGGTATGTCAGGTACGAACGGGTAACGTCTGTTGTACGTTTGAGACAGCTGGCTGCTGCGGGCTCCGGGCAGGAGGTTGAGTGATCAACACGGGACCCTTAGAATAGCGGGAGGCATAGCTATCTCGGGCTTGCTCGCTTGCGGGCTTATCCGGTTCGTTGTAGTCGAACTCGCTTGTACTGGCTTTGAACCGGGTCCGGTCCGGTCTGTGATGCTCGGTCTCATCAAGAACCTTAGTCTGGGACGGAGGGAGTATAATCTATACTCCATCCGATTCAAAATACATAACGTTTTAAGAGTTAAATTTTGTTTCAAAATATTTGACGTTTTACTAGTTCCAAGACATCTTTGCTCTTGTTTTCCAATTATACCCTCACCTAGTTCCTCCGTCCCGTTTAAAATAAAATTTTGATAAATTTAATTATACTTTGATCAATTAATTTTAAAAAAAAAAATTAATAATTTTAATAAAAAATCATAAAAATATATTATTGTATCATGATTAATAAATCATAAAAATATATTATTGTATCATGATTAATAATACTCTCAGTAATGTTTTTAGATTTACATTATAATCAAATTTACCAAAATCCTATTTTGAATGGGACGGAGGGAGTATAGGAAAGCTAGAAAAGGTGGATTTTGGATTTGATCCGATAAGTATTAGCTCCAGCGAGCTCCTCTCAACGGCTCCGATTTCGCCACTTCGCGTTATTTTCTTGTTCGACGGACGAGATGATTTTCGAGTTGAGTGAGACTCACAATTAACAAATTAATCTCAATCGTTTAAAATGAGATGCAAGCTGTGTGGCGGGCTTGAGACAGCTTGCGGCAGCGGTGGAGTGTGAGGCCGCTAGAGCAGTTCCTCATCTGAAAAAGTGAGTATGAGTCTCTGAGATTGATTTAGTTTGCTTTATCGTATCAGAAGGAAAAAAGAATTGTGGGTCGATCTTCTCCGTCAAATCTTTTACTTTTTAGGGAAAAATTAAATTAAAAAAAAATTGTGGATTTAAGTTTACGGAGCACTTCGGCATTTTACTCTTTTGCCATTTCAAGTATTCTTGACATAATTTATTACTCTCCCTGTTTCTAAATGAGTGTCTTTTTTTAGCATAACTTTGTCCTTAAATGTTTTATTTTTATTTTTTTCACCGGTCTCTTTATACGTGCAAAACTAAACGTTTGGAAAGGAGATTACAAGATTATATATGAATCTTTGCCACCAAAATATACAAAAAATTGATATTTTCAGATGTTTCTTGAAATGAAATTTGAACACTCATTTAGGGACGGCAGTAGAATTTTAGTTCGCTACGCCACAAAGGCTTAACGATATTTTGTGAAGAGAGGTCCATCAAAGCATTTGAATCTTATTATCCACCATATGGGGACCGGGGAGGGAGGCCAGATGTTATTTTTCAGAAAGAAAATAAAATGAAAATGAGATGTCCCGCACGTGATTTAAACAAACCCCCATTCATTTGACAACAGGGGCGGACCTAGACCAAAAATCATGTTTTATGTAAATTTGATAGAACAACATTTATGATTATAGTAACATCTTAAGAAACAAAATTTATAAAAAAAAAACTGGTTATTTGTTTTTAAAAAATATTTATGTTGTGTTTCGCTGGGAAGGTATGTATCGGTCGGTACATACCAATTTAAGCTAGTACGAACCCGTACGGTCTAGTTCAGAGCAGTACAAAAAATGAAACGGTGAATAATACATCTCGTGCACCGGAACGGTGCGTACTGACTGGTACAGACCGAAACGGTGAATGACTGACAATAATGCAATTTACTTCTAAATTGTTAGACAATTATCCCATATCTAGTAATGATAGAAAGATAAACCGGTATATAGACTTGGAGTTACACCACTTAGCACCAATTCGTTTTAAAGTGAAACTTCCAACACAGTCCATTGCCGCCAACCCAGTCCAGCCCATTCTCGCACTTAGGCCTCTCCCTACTTCTTACCCCATCTCTATTTAATAAGTCCACGTTGTAAGCTTTGGCAAAGCCCGGCTACACGTGAGGGAGCGTGTTAGACAATTATCTCACATCTACTAATGGATAAGTATAAAGAGACTAGTGAATAAAACTGGTAAAAAAAAAACATTTAGGGACACATTTTTTCAAAAAAAAAAAAACATTAATTTTCAGACACATTTTTATTTTGAAAATGAATATTCATTTAGTGACAGATGGAGTATTGAATGTAGTAAAATATTGATAGAATTTCAAGTAAATGTTACATCTGATGCAAGTTTTCTCAATATACTAAATAAATTCTATTTATTTTATTATACATTAAATTTTATTGAAAAAATAAAAATGGTATGTTTGAATAATCTATATGCAAAAAAAAAAAAAAAAAAAAAAAAAAAGAAAGAAGTTGAAACTAACTTAATATGATTCTTTGATCCACAACTCATAGTCCAACCAAAAGATCAAGAATTTTATTTTTTTGGAAGGAGGGAGTAGTTTATGAAACAATTACATCACTCTAGTAATTTAACCTTAATTATATATATATATATATATATATATGAAAAAAAAAACTATTTAGTGATACTCCCTCTGTCCTTAAATGAGTATCCATTTTCTGAAATTTTTTGTCCCAAAATGAATGTCCATTTTGATCATAACCTTGTCCCTACATGTTTTTTTTTCGAATTTTTTTCACCGGTCTCTTTATACTTGCAAAACTAAATGTTTGTAAAGAGAATTACAAGATTATTATATATGAATTTTGGCACCAAATTGTACAAAAAGTTATTTCTCTTAAAATGAAATTTGGACACTCATTTAGAGACAGAGGTAGTAGTATTTTCCTTTTATATAAAATCAATAACATGAGTATATATTACATCTACCGACACTTATATTTGAAAGATTTAACAATACGAAAGTAGCAGTTCTTGTTAGTAACCATAGAAATAAATAAATTTATTAAAAGTAAAAGAAAAAAGGAAAAGGAAAATTAGAGTTGTCGGTGGAAGTTCAGTTCTGTACCGAATATTCTCAGCTCTCACAATTCGAACGTTAATCTTTCTCTTATAATGTTTGTTAGTAATATTTTAATTGTCTTTTCTTTCTATAATTATTATACTCCCTCTCTGTCCCTATATGAGTGTCCATTTTCAAGAAATCTTTGTCCCTAAATGAGTGTCTTTTTTTAACATAACTTTCTCCCTAAACGTTTTTTTTCGAAAATTTTTTCACCGGTTTCTTTATACGTGCAAAACTAAAGGTTTGGAAATGAGATTACAAGATTATATATGAATCGTTGTTACCAAATTGATCATAAAGTTGAGATTTGAAGTGTCCCTTAGAATGAAATTTGGACACTCATTTAGGGACAGAGGGAGTAACGTTCAAATATGATTGTCGGTTTATGAAAGGTTGGTGCTAGAATGAAACTAGAGTTATCAATGATAATGACGTTTTAAATGAGCTTAAAAAAAAAAAAACACCACAAATACACACAACCATCCATAAGCAAAGTAGATCTAGGCTAAATCCTCTTAATTTTAAAAGAAATTGTTGTATAAGACGGTCTCACACGTGATACAGATTTTAATTAAAAGAGGAAATGGGCTTGTACCACACCGCCATAGGAGGTAAACTATTTATTATCTCAACAAGACTCGTCTTACGTGTGAGACCATCTCACACAAATTTTTGTCTAATTTTAAAGTATTGTTTCTCCCGTCCCAAAATAAGTACATATTTTCTAAAATAATTGTCTTAAAATGTTTATGTTCCTTAAAGAAATTGCTACTATTTCTTTTCTTCTAAACAAGTACAACTACAGTTTGAACATTCAAATTTACAACCCATTTTTTTTTTCGGACGGAAGGATAATTAAAACATACTCCATATTTGGATGCCTAGTTTGATATTGTAGTTCGCAGTTATTTTTCAATTTCTCTTTTAAATGCGTTTATTAAAATAATTACTATTTGATTTTCCTATTATAATTTGTAATTACTTGGTAATTATATACTTCTATTTTAATTATTGGGAATAAATATCACCAAAACGCAAACTTTGAAATATCTAATAGTATATAATTTATAACATAGTGAAATATTTATATTGAACTTCACATTTTTCATACTACTGATTCGATGATCAAAGAGTTTACTCGGTCAGTAAAATGTTAGAAAGTTCTATGTGAATACCCCCTCCGTCCCAACTTATGGTTCAAAGTCAAAGTAAAAATTGTCGACTTCATCGCATTTTGATTAAAAATTTGCAGAAAATTGCATTATCTTAATAAACTAAAAATTGTTAGTGAGAATATTATTAATGGTGAATCAATTGCAATTTCAGACTTTTAATAGGATAATTATTATTTTTTAAGTTTTTAATTAAACTACAATTAAATTAAGTAGACAAATTTTACTTTGACTTTAAACTTTAAAATGAGACGGAAGGAAGGAGTATTAAATGTGAAACATTTTTCAACAAAAGTATGATTTTTTTAAAGGGCCCATCGTGGAGGAATCAAAAATTACACAGTGCACTTTTTAGTATCATAACTTTGCACCATTTAAAAAACGTTTTTTTTTTTTTTTTTTTAGTTGGTCTCAAAAATTATTGTGCTTCTAAATATAACAATAAATATATTATTATCTTATTTATTGAAACTTCCTCTTCTCCAAAAAAAAAAAAAAAAAAAACTCCGTCTTTGCTTTTCTCTGTTTCTCTCTGCAATTCTTTTCTTTTCATCTTCTTCTTCTATATCTATATCCTCTTCTTGAGCGACTCTCCTGTGCGGCCGCCGCACGGCGTGCGATGGCGCCAGGAGCCGAGCAGCCTTTTTTTTTTTTTTTTTTTTTTTTTTTTTTTTTTTTTTTTTGCAATCCCAATTTTTTTCCTCCCAACAAAAGTAACACTTCTTATAACGAAATGTAACACTTTTTTTCTTCAAATGTAACACTTTTTTTTTCCTAAAATGTACCACAATTTTGCTTCAATAAATTAAAGATTGGCAACTAAATTAGTGTAACACTTTCTATAAAGGAATGTAACACTCATTTTTTTCAAATGTAACACTTTTTTTCACCCAAAATTAACATATGATTGACAACTAAAACTAATCTTACATTTTATAAAAAATGAATGTAACATTTTTTTTCTCAATTGTAACAGTTTATATTCTTAAATGTAACATTTTATATAAAATGTAACAATATTTTATTGAGAAAGTAACAATTGAAATGCAAACCCATTTTTTTTTTTGTTGTAAAAAACTGCTGTTACATTTAACAGTTTTCGTGTTACATTTTGACGATGAATTTGTTACTTTTATCAGAACAGAGTGTTACATCTTAGCTGAAGGAGCAGCTCAAACTTTTTATGTGTAAAAAATTATATTTAAAAAAAAATAAAATAAAACCATATCATGACCTATGTAGTTTTATTCCTCTCGTCGAGACGAACGCATCGGTATTTTTAAATTTTTTTTCCAAATTATAAATCTCAAGATATAGCATTTTAAAGTTAATGGGGTTTTTTTTTTAAGGACACGTGTCACAACGGGAGAGGGGGAAGGAGCCGGGCAGGGCGGGTCGGCCGGGTCGGCCCATGGGCCAAGCCCACCGCACGCCATACACCGGATGTATGAAAGAATTTGTCCCTCTTCTTAGTATTCTCAATTTGTTAATCCAAAGATCCAACCATCACCTTCTTCTTTATTAGATTTAGCTCGATTTTTGTTTGCAACTCTTAATTTAAACTTTAATCATTGAAAATATTTTTAATGATTAAAGTTTAAATTAAGGGTGATTTTCTTTTGCTTTTCAATAATAAAGTTCTCACCTTTTTGTGAGAGCCGTTGTATTCTCTCCTTGTGGGAGCCGTTGTATTCTCTCCTTAGTGGGAGCCGTTGTTTGTATATTTGTTTGTTTGTTGTTTGTTTGTTTTGCAATTGCGATGATTCTTATATATCCTCACAATGAAGTGGATGCCAATGTTTTAACCACACAAAGATTGTTCGTGGATTTTGAGATTGTTGGTGGACGTTTTCTCGTCAGCCCGGATTCTGTATATGAAGAGCTCAGCGCAATATCTTATCTGAATGGGAATTTTGTGAATGCCAGATTGAGGCAGTGTCCAAGTTGTACTTGGAGTAGAATCCGAATGTCTCAAGATTTAGATTCGAAATGTCATTGTAGTAGGTTAAGAGTTGGAACTGCTATTAAAATTTGGGGTGAGCCTCCTGCCTTTGTGTAGTGTCATCTCTTTTTTAATTGTGAATGAAATAGAATTTATCGTTTGCTCAAAAAAAAAAAATTATTATCTTAACAAAGAACAAAATAGTAAAGAATTTTTCACAATAATGTTAACTTTCCTATTGAAACCATTTTTATAAGATGTAGAGAGCATGTTTAGTTTATATTTTGACCCTCACTTCAATCTCTGGCTACATTTGTATTTTAATCTTTTATTTTTCTATACATTTCTCATAAAAACTCCGCATGCATAAATAATTATAAAATAAAAAAGGACTAAGTAGTAGAAGAAGAAACAATATAAAACCATGAAACCAAACAAGAGACAATATTCTAATATCAAGAGGTTTGTTAGGTAGTCAATATTGGCCAATTATTTTAAAATAGAAAAATTTGATAATTAGTAAGTACTTTTTTTGGTCTAAAATAATTGTCAAAAAAATTAAATTTATTTTATTAAATGTCTATTTTAAAAAATTAGATAATTATTTTAAAACATAAAAGTATATTTAATCAAAAGTAAAGAGTTAGTTGACGAGTCTTTCTCGTTTTCTATTTCATGATACGTGACGCCATAGCATGTGTTAATACTTCCTTATCAGCAATTATAAATACATTAAAATAAATTTAAGGCTAAATTAGGTGTGTAATGTACTTTACTACTCCTTCCGTCCCAAAATGATCTTCACGTTTAACTATTCAAACTTTTTAAGGATATGAACACTTGCTTCACTAGCCATGTTGTGCTTATGCACATTTAAGTCTAAATTGTATAAATATAAAGAACTTTTTGGGACAATGAAAAATGGCAAATGAGAAGATCATTTTGGGACGGAGGGATTAATAATACTAATTGGACTTTAAGCATTTTTGAGTGTCCTAAGCAGTAAGCACCCATGCCATACATAATAAAAATGAAATGAAAAGCACTAAACAAGAAGAATGGACATGGAGAGAATCCAAAGATGCTGAATATTTCATACTAAGTGACTATTAGTGCACAAAAATATATACTCCATCCGTATAATAATAATAGTCACAAAATTAAAATGCACAGCAATTGAAGAAAGAGTATATATATATATTCAAAAATATTTGGCCATAGAGCAATAGAAAACGTGTTGTGAATATGAAAAATGATTTAAGAGAGAGAAAGTGGGGCTAGAAATAGTAAGTGGATAAATGTAATCCGTATGGCAAAAGAGTCTCAGTTCAATAAAGAACGTATAATAAAATTTTCATTTTGAGTAATGTGACTTATCAATGAAACACCTAAAATGAAAATTTATGCCTTAAATGGGAGGAAGAGACTATATCATCGGACCTGAGGCTGCTCCTCCCATTTTTGCTACACCCCTCCGCTCTACGATTTCAATTCGACCACGTCAACGAGCTCATTTTGTGTGTGACTGAGATAGCTTTGATTTTTTTTGATTCCCAACGAGCTCAAAAGCATCCCATCCATCCGTTGAACACAAAAATAGTCTTAAGACAATTGAAGTTTAAGAAAGCGAGGTTTGTAACTGCAGGAATATCAACTACAATGAAGTCTTTTCTATCTTTTTGAAGATTGTGTGGTCGAAATTTATTGGCTCTATAAAGTACTTCCTCCGTCCTAAAATGATTTTCTCATTTGTCCCAATAAATTCTTCGAATTTCTAAAATTTAAGCTTAAAAGTGCATATACAAAACATGTCTAGCAAGTGTGTACAATATATCCTTATTTATTGTTATAATGATTAATTGCTATAGCAGTTTTGATAATTTGAATTTACGATACGATAAGTAGTTTTACATTTTGAGAAAGAAAGAGTCAATATAAGACTTTGAATGCATAAATTGAAGCTTCCTCTCAACTAACTACCTACCTAATCTCTGCTTAAGACTATTCTCTTGGGTTATGTGTACTATAATATGTGCAATAAATCAAAAGAACACTCTTCTTCTTTATTAGGGTTTGAGAAAACTTACTCAATCACATAATTAAAACAAGTATTTAATTCATCGTAATAAATCAAAAGAACACTTGTTTCGATCTTAAGTCCAACAAGGGATTGTTAGGCTCACTACTACTTTACGAAAAGTCAGTCTCGTTTTGATTTCGTGGTAAAATTGATTGAATTGTGTTCAATGGTTTACAAAATTTGGATTACTAAAATGAAATTTAAATTATTATTATTATTATGTATCACTAACCGTTTTTAAAACTTTATTACTATGAGTAATTTTCTCATTTTTTGTTCATACAAGTGTATCTTTGTGAGGGAGTATAGTTTGTCAATATGCATGTGCTTACATATTACTCCCTCCTTCTTATAGTAAAAGTCCTACTTTCCATTTTGGTACGTCATAGAGTAAGAGTCCTATTCCTAAAATGACAAATAATCTTTACTATTCACCCCACTCATTTTCTCTTTTATTTTACTTTTATACTCACAACACCAATCAATTCACTATTCTCTCTCCTACTTTACTTTTACACTCACAACATTTACATCACTTCCAATATTTATTAATAAGCGTGCAAATGAGGGGTATGACTTTTACTCCGGGATGGAGGGAGTATATTTAAGATGTGTTTAAGAGGATGATGGATGGAGAACTAGCCCCATTTATGTCTCACATTTTCTTTCTTAAGAATCGAAAAGAAAAGGGAAAACAATAATAAAAATAAAAATAAAAATAAAAATAAAAATAAAAATAAAAATAAAAATAAAAATAAAAATAAAAATCAAAATCAAAATCAAAATCAAAATCAAACCAACCTAATTGTGTTTGAGACACTAGGTTGTGAAATTACATTTTGCCCTTGTCGGTACATTATAGTTATACTATCTTATCTTGATGGGGATTATTGCATACTCCCTCCGTCCCGCCGGAAACTTCAAAAAAAAATTATGGCACAAGAATTAAGGAAAAAAGTGAAAAAGGTGATGTGTTGTGAGTGTTGATAGTTGAGTGGGAGAAAGAAAGTGGGGTAGAGAATAGTTAGTGGGTTAGTGGATGTGAGTATGAGAAGTGGGACCCACTAATTAAAAAGTATTAAAAACTTTCCATTTATGGAATGTGCAATTTCTATGGGACGCCCATTTTGGTAAGTTTTGCAATTTTCGGTGGGACGGAAGGAGTATATCATAATTATTGGTTGCCTCAGTTCTATTGGGCAGGTCTTATCAATTCAATTAGCAAAACAAAACTGAATAGGAAAATTGAAGTGTGGTACATTAATATTGTCACACAATTAAATGCATTTTGGGTCTAAAAGGACACCACCTTATTAACGTTGTTGAACAATCACTTTCAATAGTAGAAATTGTGAACACCGTCTTCGGTGGATAACTACCCGTTCCGGACCCGAAACCGCTCCACCCAAGTTAGCTCCACCCCTGCACCCAACGGTTCCGATCAAGGCCACATAGGCGAGCGGTTTGGGTGTGCGGCTAAGTTGATTTCAATTTTTTGTGGGTCCCACCGAGTTCGGACACATCTCAACCGTTGGGTGGAGCTAAAATGAGGTGGCTCCAATCGGAATCATTGGGTGAAGCTAAGTAAGGGGTGCAGCGGTTCGAAATCCTACCCGTTCCAGTGACAAAGCTTAAATTTTCAATAACTTGGGATTTTTTTTTTTTCCAAAGGGTTAAAATTGATAAAATTCATGATTTCAAAGAAATATACTTTCAGTTACCAAAACTAGAAAGGGTGCAACTCCCCCTTTTGCTAGTAGTGGCTCGATAACTCTTCCACTTGTGTCCTCCCTCTCCATCCCTAATAACCCACTTGGTTCCTCGTCTTTGAGCGCTTTTGGTACCTCGCCTTTGAGCGCTCTATGCTTTCCATTACTATATGTTTATATATTTGTACTCAAATATTTATTTACTCATTGCTTTACATATTTAACTCTGATACTCACAGAAAAAAAAAGAAAAGATATCGATAAATTTATTCGAGAATAGCTCAATGAAAGATAAATAAATTCAAAATTGACCAACCAATCAAACAAGAACAAGACTTTTGACCCACATTTGCAAGACAATTGTTAATACTCGTTGGTATAATTATTACTCTATATGTGAATGAAAGTGTAAGAATTTTCATAGCCAAGTGTGTTAGTCCAAAGAAGTATGAGGGTGGAAAGTGGATAAGACCAGAAAAATCCGGCCCCCATTGCTTGTGCGTCAGCCTTGTGGTGTGGTTTCCCGAGATTACGCACATAAAATGTTGCTTAACACGCGGACGAGGACGAGTGATTTCTGGTGCCCATGTTTCACTAATTGGACACTATTGGTGAAGTGTTGAGTGTTCAACTTACAAACTTCAAAACAATTACTCTCTCCGTCTCAAAATGGGAGTCCAGATCTCCTGTACCACTTTGTGTGCCATTTCCTGTGCCATTATAATCTCAACCGTTTACATGCTTGGATAATATCAACATAATGACAATCTTAATGACTGCAAGACGTTAGATCACTTGTGGCACAGGGAGGGGAACACAAAGCGGTACAGGAGACCTGGACTCTCAAAATGGATGTCGTTGTAGAGTATTTCACAAATATTAAGAAATGCCGTTAATACATGTGAAGAAGTCTCAAATACTCCTAAAATAATTCAACTGCCTAGGTAATTAAATGGTTAGGTAAGAGATTGTTCATTATCATTATTAATGGTATAATTGGCATAGAGCAATAAAAAAAACTTTGAAAATGGTGAAGCGACAATTATTCTGAGACAAAATTTAACTCTTAAAACGACATATATTTTGAGACGGAAGGAGCAAATTTGGTTATTTGTCCCTTTTCTTTTTTTATTTATTTTTTTTTATATTTTTAACGAGTGATCGAACTCTTCACGTCTCCACGCTCTCTTATTAAGAAGCAACTTACAAGATATACTGGTACTGCTAGAGCAAATGTCTTTTGTTTTTTTTTTCTTCAGTTACAACAATCATTTACATTTTCATAATTTCTTTATGGCAAATTCTTATATGCGGCACCTTGTTTTCATGCGGCGGTGCGGCGGCCCCTTTTTTTTTTTTTTTTTGTCAACCAAAATTTTTTTCCCTCCCAACAAAAGTAACACTTGTTATAACGAAATGTAACACCTTTTTCTTTCAAATGTAACACTTTTTTTATAAAAAAATGTACCACAATTTTGCTGCAATAGATTAAAGATAACATAAAGATTGGCAACTAAACTAATGTAACACTTTTTAAAAAGGAATGTAACACTCATTTTTTCAAATGTAACACTTTTTTTTCTCCCAAAATTAACATAGGATTGACAAACTAAACTAATGTTACATTTTATAAAAAATGAATGTAACTTTTTTTTCTCAATTTGTAACAGTTTATATTCCTAAATGTAACATTATATATGAAATGTAACAATTTTTTATTGAGAAAGTAACAATTGAAATGCAAACCCAATTTTTTTTTTGTAAAAATGCTGTTACATTTGGCTGTAAAAAGTGTTACTTTTTTAAGATGAAAGTGTTACTTTTATCAGAACAGAGTGTTACATCTCAGCTGACAAGCAACTAAAACTTTTTGTGTGTAAAAAAATATGTTTTTTTTTTAAATCAAACCATATCATGACCTATGTAGTTTTATTCGTCTCGTCGAGACGAACAAAACGGTATTTTTATTTTTTTTCTGAGTTATACATCTCAAGATATAGCATTTTAAAGTTATTGGGTTTTTTTTTAAAATTGACACGTGGCAGAGATCTGGAAGAAGGAGGGGTAGATCTGGCCGTCGGCTGTAGCGGAAGAGGCAGGCCCGCGAAGCAGCGTAGCGGACCACCCCTTGCCGCACCGTGCATCCGGTGTACAAGAGACTAGCCCTTTCTTTATTATACTCTCTTTATGTCAAAATAAATATGTATATTCCTTTAAAATTTGTTCGAGATCAAAACTATATTTAAACAATATTTGAAAATTCATTTCAGGACGAAGGGAGTATAATAAACTTCTGGTTTAAGATATATTTATATTTAAAAATATATTCTTTAATTCTCAAATTAACGTTGCCAACATTTTTTTATTTTTTGTTATTGCATGGACGGACAATAAGAAATTTGCATTAACACTTTTTCCTAATTTTGAAAGGCGACCTTATTTTAGAGCAGTGTTCTAAAAGACGCCCGTCTAGGCCGCCTATACCCCGCCTAGGCGCTAGACCTTCATGAAACGCCTAAGTTCCGCCTAAGATATAATAACTATTTTTGAATTCTCGGCTCCGCCTAAGTCCGTTTAGACCGCCTAGACGCTAGTCTCTGCTGCGGCGCCTAGCGAACGCCTAGCGTTTTTCAAAACCTTGTTTAGGAGCGGTTTAAATGAATAATATATGAGATCTCCCAGCCAAGGGGCAAAGCACTGGCATCAATTATTTTAAAACAAATGGAGTATTGCAGTAATAGTAATAGTAATATAAGGTGGACATTATGTGCTACTAGTAGTTCAACAGTCAATTATTTGATATCTCGCAAAATAATAAAACTAACACTCATTTAAATGAGTATTTAAATTATTTAATTCAAATGTATAAGGGTGGCAACTCCTTTCTAATTAGTGCGTATCCCGGTTTTATCACATTTCGAACTACTACATCTGTCCCTAAATGAGTGTCCAAATTTCATTTTAACGGACACTGAAAATCTCAACTTTGGTGTACAATTTGGTAGCAAATATTCATATATAATCTTGTAATCTCTTTTCCAAACATTTAGTTTTGCACGTATAAAGAAACCGGTGAAAAATTTTTCGAAAAAAAACATTTAGGGACAAAGTTATGTTCAAAAAAGACACCATTTTGGGACAAAGATTTCTTGAAAATGGACACTCATTTAGGGACAGAGGGAGTATTATATATTGTACATTGTATATTATATACACAATAATTAAAATAATTAAAAGTGTGCGATTTTTAAAGGATAACTCCCATTGATTAAGTGGAAGGGTAAGGGAAAATTGCAACTTGGTTATCCGTGTTTTGTCAATATTTGTAATTGGGTTCCCAACAGTGTAAAAGTTGCAACCCCATAGCCATGTTTGTCATTTTGTTGCAAGTTGATATAAATTTCATTTAAATCGTAATTCATGTGAAAGCTTGAGACATGTGCCTCGCACATGATTTTTAAAAGGGCAAAATGGACATTTACATCAATTTTGGGTTACTTGCATCTACTCCTCTTTTTTCCCAACTCAATTTTAGGATACTTGCACCACGGTTGGACCTCCGTCATCTCCTTCACTAACGACCACACCATCGCCGATCAGATTAATTTTTGTTTGCCCAAAATATGTTTATCCACCCAACTCCACCATCACCCACCATTCTGTAACACCACCACCACCATTCTTCCAAAAATCCGGCAACCAACACCAACACAACCACCCAAATTTCTTTCAAAATCACGAAAATCTCCAACAAAAAGTAAAAAAAAAAATAATAGTGAAATTCAAAATTAGCACAAACCAAGTAATCAAACAGGTGAATTTCGTGAATATCATGGAGAAGTTTGAAGAATCTCAGATCTGAATAAAACAACTTCAAACACCAATACATCAGTCAGAACAGCAGACCTAAGTAAACAAAAATACAAGCTTCCATAAACTCAAAATAGCAAGCTAGAGTTGGATCTGAGACAATAATTAAAAACAGAGTTGATTTTCAGGGTGGAGAGAAACAAAAATAACAGAGTGGAAGCGATAGGAGAGGGGCGACGGGAGGAGGTATGTGGGAGTGGGAGGAATAGAAGGGATGGGTTACAAGAGTGGGAGGGATGTGAAGGGGTAGATTACTTGGACATGGAAGAAGCAAGAGGTGGTGGACGGTGGGTATGGCAGTAAGGAGGAAGAGGTGGTGGACGGTGTGTATGGCAGTAAAGAGGAGGAATTGTTGCAAAATAAGGGTCCGCTCCCGAGTTTTTAATGGAGAGAAAAGAAAAGGAAGGGATGGAAGGGGAGGGGAGGGGAGGGAGGGGAAGGAAGGGGAGGGGAGGGAATGGGATTTGTTATGTGGTGCTCCTTAGTTTACGAAAGAAAGGGAAGGAAAATACTTTAAATTACTATTGTACCCTTAATGAAAAAAATAGAATGTTATATTTGAGGGGTAATATAGGTTCATCATAAAAATTTGTTTATAAAACTTTCTTTCCTTCCAATTCCTCCCACTTTTGGGAGGATTGTGTAGGAGGGAAAATCTTATTAATTTTTCTTTCCCTTCCTTCCATTTCCTTCCTAAAAAAATATTCGGAGCAATCTTAGGAAGGAAAATATGTCACATTTCCTCCCCTTTCCTTTCTTTACTCTCGTTTTAAAAACTCAGGAGCGCACCCTAAGAGAGGATTACGGGGAAGGGGAAAGTGTTTGATGGTTTTGATTTTTTGAAAATGATGGGTTTTATTTTGTTTTATTCTTTCTTATTTATTTTTTTGTTTTTTGGTTTTTATGGTGTACACAATTATTTTATCATTTTTTATTTTGCTTTCTTCTTAAATTGCATAAAAAATATTATCAGTTAGCGTTTTTTTTTAATTGAGAAATGTCCATTTTGCCCTTTTAAAAGTCATGTGCGAGGCACATGTTTTAGTTTTTAACGGGAGTTACATTTTTAATGGAATTTATTTCAACTTGCAACAAAATGACAAATATAGCTACGGGGTTGCAACTTTTACACTGTTGAGAACCCAATTGCAACTATTGGCAAAACATAGGTAACCAAGTTGCAATTTGCCCGAAGGGTAATACTAGGAGAATAAAAAAAGTTTACAAAAAGATGAATACAAATGAAGTGACAATATTTTATTAATTACTCCCTCCGTCCCAGCTCACTTGACACTTATTTTCATTTTGAGCTGTCATAGCTCACCTGACACTTCCCAAAATAGCATACTTTTTATAATTTTATATTCACTCTAGCCCACCACTCATTCTCTATCTTCATTTTACACCACTCAATTTCTTCAATCAACACTATTATTTACCCAACTCGTTCTCTCTCGTCATTTTCTACCACACATTTTCCTTATTTTATTCATTCTCCTTAATTATGGTGTCCACCTCATGGGTGTCAAGTGAGTTGTGACGGAGGGAGTACATTGTATCTAAACCAGCCATGCTCTAATTAAATGAGTTAGCAATATTTTATCGCATCTATCTGATCCGATGACAAAAAAATGATTCAATTTAAACAATCTCTTGTACTCCATTGTTTATTCCTTCGAAATCTCATGTACTCCATTGTTCATTCGTTCGAAATGACTAGTAAAACTGACTATGACATGAGTATAATTCCATAAATTTCTCAATAATCAATCAATCAAATGCATGAACGACCCGCCGAGGAATTAAAAGCAATTTTTTCTAAGCTTGGCAAGATACTTCGCCTCCCAAAAGAGTTAGGGTCATAGTCTCATAGATATTAGAGTATACTCCAAATAGCAAGTCTTTTCATTTGACAAATTAAATATATCTATCGGGTCATTTGGCGCAAATTAGAGCTAAAATTAAGGGAATAATGTCGGACTTATTTGTTGATTTTCCTTTTCTTTTTTTTCTTTTCTATTCTTTTTAAAAGTCTCACGTGATCGCTATGTTAATCTTTTTTAAAGTGTCATTTAGTCAAAATAAAATCGAATTAGGTCTTAGGAGGAGGAACATAACGACCCAAAGAAAGTGACATCAACAACAACAACGGCCAAACCAACCTCCCAACTAACTCCTTTGATCTCTAGAGTTACAAAATCATACTTCCCTAGTCTTATAAAAATATAAATATAGTAACATTTTAAAAAAAAAATTATTCGAGAATAATTTCCCTTTTTTAAAAAGAAAAAAGAAAAATACTTAGCCGTTTGTTTGGAGGAAAGCGTTTTCCGGAATAATTAATTTCAACAAGGACAAGGAAGTGAAAGGTAAGATAATATTGTCCCTAAAATCTTACACTATGTCCATTTTTTCAGAAATTAATTAGAATTCCAATATATACCTCCCTTAATCGCACCTATTAATACAAATATTTTATTGTCAATTAAAAATATTCAACTAAACTTATCGAGTATAAGTTGAAAATCTTAAATTGAGAAAAATATTACTGCAGCAATAGATTTGTTGAAGTGCTGCCGTGTTTGTCGTGATTCGATCACACTTTTTATTTTTATTTTTGTATATTAAACTTTAGAGATTTAGTAGATAAAATATTGAACTCAACAACAAATTGTATATCTCGAAAATACCATACGAGAAAAGGTGAGAGGCCACCATTAATACTGATCGCCACAACGTACGTCGAGCAAGCATTCCAAATTCATTAAATTAAGCATCCGCATTTAGATTTTGTAATATCATAAATTATAACTACCCACATTTCAAATATAAATTGATTATGCACAATTTTGGTATTCTAAAATCACCAACTTGACACCCCATTTATAATCTTTAAAATCAAGCTTGATATTTTTGACTCAAGTCTTCAAAATCTCAATTGAGAGTTGCGCCACATGTGAAAAAACATCATAATGGAATAATTATATCTATGCATACCATATTACCCTTAAGAAAGTTATTTGGTCATTTGGTGCGCCTTTATCAAAATAGACACTTAATTTTAACTTTTTACATTAGCACAATGATTTCTACGTTGAACATGTTTTGGAGCCTTGGGCTACATCTTTTAGAGTCATTCTTGGTATGATTAATTTCTTTTCCAATGTTATGATTGTGGATTGAACAATTCCTTAATTCCATAGTTTTTATCTTGAATCGGAAATGAAATATAGGGAAAGTTTAGAGAACTTTATTCAATGTCAATGTCACATTGTTCCGGACTAAGATGCTAATAAAATCAAATCCATACATATCAATTGCCATTGCGAATTTTTTTTTTTAACGAATAATTTGCAAATATTAAGTTTCTCCAGTCTGATAAAGTCTGAGGTTTTATCCCAAAATTGATTGGCAATTGGACAGTAACTCAGTATCTTTATATAGTCAATGCATGGCTAGCTAATTCCCGATGTGCGATCAACATCGTGGGCCGAGCTCTGATACCATGATAAAGTTTGAAGTTTCATCTAAAAAATAATTGTCAATGGGAGGAGTAGCCCATGATCTTTATATAGTCAATTCATGGCTAGTTAATATCGGATATGAGATAATGTCTAATTTAAACATACATTTTTTACGTGTGGGAAAACTTTCTTGTTTTTTTATAATTTAAGGAGAAATTAGATTTCCCTAAAATCTATGTAAAGTAATTACTTATAAATGAGGTTGTAGGGAGTGGACATAGTAATAATCCAACTATATGAAGTATAAATATATACTACCCTTTTTCATTTTTCTTTTCTTGATGAGGTTAATTATTTTTTCAAGAAAAATAAAGTGGCGCATGATTTTCTACATGTTGCGTAGTAACCAAAATGGCGCATGTATTGACGCACGGCTCTATGCTCATGTCATGCTCTTTTTCTAAGACATCCCCAATTTCTGGTATTCATCACTATTTTCATATTCATTTCAGTCATTTTTTGAGAACTTTTTATAGGTGATTTACATTATTATTATTTTTAATTTCAAAGTCGTGAAAGTACAAGTTGAAGAGTATGGGCATACTCGTCTTTTTCTTTAAGTATCTTTGTGATTCTGATTTGTATATATTGTTAGTTAGTGTAAATATTTAGGTAAGTTTAAGTTTGATTTATTTGACTAACATACTTATGTTATCTTTGGTAAGTGGATATATTTTGTAGGGTTTTATTTTAGGTGGACTCTTATAAGGAAAGAATGTATTCTTGGAGTGCAAGGAGGAGGCCAAGCAAAGGATAAATAGAAGCCGACTCCTTCATTGTCAGTCACGGATTCTTAGCAAAATATTCAGAGAGAATTAAGTTCTTGAGAGAGTCTTATTTTCTTAGGTGTTATTGTGAAAAAGAACTCTAAGGTGTTGGGTGTTTTAGTACGGTCTAGAGATTTAGATCGATTTGTTCTTTTGATACTTTTGTTTTTCTTTCATTCGATTTGTACTCTGCAAATTGTTTTTAATATATGAAAGTTTCCAGCAAGTATTCTTGCTGAAGTTTTAATTGTTATTAAGTTCTTTAAATTCCGCTGCAAATCTGATAACTGTAAAGACAACTGTCTGAACAACTGTTAGCACGTTTGAATACACATTTAGTCACACAGTTGGTCAGTTCTCAGAACAGTCCTAGCCGCCTTAATATCTTTCACAAGTAATTGTGATTTGAACTTTGAGATTTGGGCAAATAGCAACTTGATTACCCATGTTTTGCCAATAGTTGCAATGTGGTTCCCAACAGTGTAAAAGTTGCAACCCGGTAGCTATGCTTGTTATTTTGTTGCAATTTGATATAAATTCCATTAAAAATGTAACTTCTGTTAAAAACTTAACACATGTTCATCGCACGTGACTTTAAAAGGGCAAAATAGATATTTACTAAAACTGAAATATAAAAACCCTACGACTATGGTTGACCTTTATATTTTATTTCCTAATCCTACATCTGGATAACATCCCACCCTTCCCCATTTCAGTATTTCCGCCCTCCCTCCACCCTCGCCGGAAAACATAAAAATCTTCATCGTCTCTCCGCACCCTTGCCCTCGTCTTCTTCTCCAACCTAAGCCATGCAAGTTCCATCGTCTTCCCCTCATTGATCGGTTCCACTTGAGTTCGTTTCTCAGTCCGCCTGCCCTCGCTTCCCTCAGACGCCGTCCCTTACATCGATCAGTCCTCTATTGGCGTCTTTTCCTCAGTCGCCGAATCTTCCAGATCTTAATCCATTTTTTTATTTTAAAGGTTTGCTTTGATTTCTGATTTTCGTGTGGGACTCAAATCTGGCGGTATTGTTGGACTATGGTGGTACCTTTCATGTCACTGTCCATCTCCAAGTATTTTTCCTGTTCTTCTTGAAGTGGATCGTCATTGTTGATGGTCTCTCTCCCACCGGCTGAATCTGGGTTTTGTGGTGGCTTTTTTTGTGTGTGGTTTGATTTTTAGGATTAAAGACTTGAATATGGATATATTTACTTTTTTTATGATGGTGGTGGGGACGGTTCAGATGCTTTAATGGTGGTAGTAGGGGCATCGTTGGTTAGTGGTGTTAGTGGGTGTTGGTGTTAAGATTGGTGGACATGGGATGGTTGACGGTGGTTTTGGCTGGCGGTGATGGAGGTTGCGCTATGGTGGGTGTTAGCAATATTAATTTAGAAACATATTCCAAAACATATTTCAAAAAATTAAAAAAATAATTATTTAATTTTTCAAACAACGGTATAATGTAATGTATTCATAAGAAAGAAGAAGATATAATTGAATTATAATACTTTTTTAGAACTATTTTCTTTTTTAAAAAAAGAGTCATACTAATGTCAAATGTTTATTTTGCCTTTTTAAAGTTATGTGTGAAGCACATGTGTTAAGTTTTTAACGGGAGTTACGTTTTTAATGGAATTTATATCAAATTGCAACAAAATGACAAACATGGCTATGAGGTTGCAACTTTTACACTGTTGGGAACCATATTGCAACTATTGGCAAAACATGAGTAACTAAGTTGCAATTTGCCCCTTTGATTTAATGTTACTCTCGCTCCACGTTGTTTACTATTTATATTCAGACGTTCCATATTAATAAACCGCTTTACAGTATTAATATGTAAATTTTTATTTTCATCCAATTTTGTTCTTTATATAACTTTACAAATATGATAGTCTTATTGCGTATTGTAAAAAAATAATTTAACTTATACTCTCTCTACCCCAAAATAATTTTCTCACCTCTTTTATTATTTCATCGAATGAACTTTAAACAATAATTTTAAGTTGATTTAAATTATTTGAATGAAATTCTTAAAATTTTTATTGATAGTATTCAAAACGGTCTGGAAAAACAATTTTGAGATTTTATTTGAAATAATTTTATTTTTTTAAATTAATTCGAAATAACAAAAAAAAGCAATACATTTTTTTGGGGCGGAGTAATTTGATATAGTCTCATACTGGCTTTGAAATAGGAAGGGGTTATAATGAAAATAGTGTTGGAAAAATTGTGTATTTGTGAAGGAAATATGATTTATTTCCGTGATAAATAATTTGTCGAATGACAAAATTATTTGTGGGTTTGTTTTCTACTCCATGAGAATATTGAGATAATGTATTCATTTGTCCAATTTGGTGTTGGGATGAATGCGATATCAAGACTTGAAGTTGGTGGGTTGAAATGGGGAAAATGAGTTTATCCTACATGGAAAGGAAATGTGCAAATGAGCTAATATAAAGGCTTGGGCATTTTAGTAGTGTTCAAGCTTGTATAGCACAAAAGCTCTCTCTCCCGCGCAGGGGATACAAATCATGGACCCAAATTGGCTTGAGACCATCGAATTCATGTGTGCACGCGATCTGCTAGCACTTTTTTATTTTAACAGTCAAAATTTTTGTTCAAATCAGATTCATCCCATCTGAACAGGAATGCCAAAGTGAAGAGCCTTGCCTTATCTTATCCCAAAAATTAATTAAGGATTGAACTTATCCTTTTAATTAATTTTCAGATATGGAACAGTTCTTAGACTAGTATAAATAGAGCAGCAAACCAGTGCAAGAACACACAGAAAACAACACAGTTTCCAGCAATATCCATAGCATCTCTTTCGTTGCATTTTGTTCATTCCTCCTTTGGCCTCTTGCATTGCATTGCATTGGTGCTGATACTGTCCGGGCGCAACTTCAATTCGCCGGAGTTTCCTAGTGCTGGGAAGCATCCGGTTCGTGCGAGTTATCCTGGGAGACTAGCGTCCGACGACAACCTCAAGCACTAACGGTGAGGGGGCGAATAAGTCTTAAGGGCAGTGTGTTCAACACACGGCTCAGCACAAAACAACATCAGTCCAAAACAACATCAGTTCAGTTTTTGTTTCTTATTTTAATTTCCAGTTTTATTTAGTTATTATTTATTATGTAATTATGTTCTTTCTTGTAATCCTCCCAACAAATAGTGAGTATCAAATTGACCTAGCTCTTACAGAATAAAATAAAATTATAATTCCTTATTTACTTGAAATAAAAAATTTATTTAAAGACTTAAAAAGTATACTCAAATAAATAAAGAAAAAAGAAAAGTAACACAGGGGAGGGAACACCACAGTTGGTACAATAAAAGTTTCGTCAGATAGAATAAAATAATGGACGTATCAAATTAAAGCTATTTATCAATAAAATCGTGCTTCACTGGAAGAAAATAAATCTATTCTATTTTATTCTGGATTAGTGATGGCTTTAATGAGTTGACCTAATTGAACAGCTGACCATATGCCAACTTGGTTTAGATAATTACTAACCAACTAATGGTAACTATAGAAAAGTCTCAGCACACATATCAAGAAAATAATTGATTTTATTATATTTTATGCATTTTAAAAATTTATTTTTGCCCATATATATGGATCTCAACTATTAGTTAAAGGGGTAAAAATAATTGGAAAAATGATAAATTTCTTTTTATTTAAAAAAAAAAAGAATGATAATTGTAAGGGTGTATTACGCAAGGTTTTAAAAAACGCTAGGCGGTCGCTAGGCGCCGCAGGGGCGCCTAGCGCCTAGGCGGATCCTAAGCGGGATTTAGGCGGGACCGAGAATTCAGAAATAACTATAATATCCTAGACGGGACCTAAGCGTTTCATGAACTTCTAGCGCTTAGGCCTAGACGGGGGTCTTTTAGAACACTGGTATTATGTATACTTAATTACTTTGGAACCATCTAAAATGAATCGGTATTTTATCCATCTTGATTGAATTGTGTGTATTCTAGACGTGTCCATGCCGGTTAACCGCCGGTTAGCCGGTTATAACCGCCGGTTAATTTTACCGGTAATCCCTAACCGTGGAGTAACCTTCTAACCGCCACATCCGGTTACGGTTATCCGGTAACGGTTAAACCGGTTAAGCCGGTTTTGCCGGTTAACCCGATTATGAGACTTTTTCAATTATTTATTTTTTTTATTTTAAAAAGAAACAGTTTTTTAGGATTTTGTTAGAAAACTGACTAAAAATCATTAAGAAACTAACTGAAAATGAAATAAAAACACCAATTTTGTTAGAAAACTAACTGAAATCGTTAAAAAACTGACTGAAATTGTTAAAAAAACTGACTGTAATTCTTAAAACTAACTCGAAAATGGTAAGAAACTGACGGTTAGTATAGACGGTTGAACCGGCGGTTAGCTTCCCGGTTATAACCGCCGGTTGACGGTTATCAAAATGGACTAACCTTAACCGAACCTTGAAAATACGGTTGACGGTTGAGACGGTTCACGGTTAACCGGTTAGCCGGGTTTGACCGGTTTTGACCGGTTAAAAAACCTCCGGTTAGCCGGTTCCGGTTAGATTTTGGACACGTCTAGTGTATTCCTTTACTTTTACTACTAGTATCTTGTATTCCCCCGCCCTAATAATTATTGCAATTTTAACTAAAATAAATTAAAAGTAATTTAATCATATTACAATTAATCAGTGGCGAACCTAAATATTTCTTTAGTAGGCACACATATAAAACCAGTGTTCTAGGTGGCGGAGCAACGCCTAGGCCCTAGAGCGCCTAGGCGGGGCGGAGGCGGGGCATAGAAATTAGCGCATTTTTAATATTTTTTATAAATATATATGTAGTTAATCAAACCATAGAAATTTTAATGTGCGGAAATCTTAGTAATATTAATATATTTTTGTTATAAAATCAAGATAATCGACTACTTTAACTAACTTTTTTTTTGGAACAATTTTTTACTAACTTTTTAAAATGTGTAAAGCTAGGTTTTTTTGCTTATATTTATGGCCAGATCGGAGTAGTATATTGATAAAGTATTAACAAATCTTTTTTTCACTAAATCAGCCTAAACCCGCCTAATTCCGCCTAGCCGCCTAATCCCGTCTAAATCCACCTAGCCTCCAAGCCCGCCTAAGTCCGCCTAGCGCCTAATTTTGCCGATTTGATAAAAGTCGCGGCGGACCACCTCCGACTAGCGCCTAGGCGCCCGTCTTTTAGAACACTGTATAAAACTAAGGGCAATCTCAATGTATTATTTAAATCTGATGTGAAATTGCACTAAATTTTACATTAAATAAGAAACTTGTCTCTAAATAGTGTTTGGGTTAATTCAATGGCGGATCTAGACCCCCTGATTTATTTCTTCTTTAGGAAGTCAATATATTACATTTAAAATTTGTAAAAAGTAAATTTGTAAAATTTACTAAAGTTAGAGGGGGTCCAAGTACCTCAAAGGGCTTAGATTCGCACCTGAATTAATTTCACTTACAATCCCTAGGTTTTTAACAAGTATCACTAGGCTTATGAGGCCAGTTTTGTCTCACTTACTTTCTTTAATCAACTTTATTTAAATATAATAACTAAATTATCTCCATTTTCCCTAAATATTAAATACAATATTTTAAATATTTTAAAGATAAAATAGTCATTTAATTTAAATAAATTGATAAAAAAGGTAAATGAGACGAAATCAAACCTCAAACAACACATAAACTTGTTCAATCCTCAGTGACAGTGACAGGGAGACACTAAAGTTAATTTGTACTTGCATTCAGAAAGTGGATAAAAAGAGTATTTATACATTTTCTTTATTTAATTGTATAAAGAGTCATTTTTTTTTAAAAGTACCCAAATAAAACTTGTATCATTTATAAACATAATGAATAAATGTTATAATAAAACAGATAATTTAATTTGACTGTCTTTTAAACACTCCATCCAGTTCAAAATACCCGTTACTTCTTGACCAAATTCATGGTTAAAAATTATTTTTACTTTTGAGTAGAAAGTTTTTAAATTACCGTTTTATCTTTATATTTGAAGTTGTTGTAATTTATTATGCAAAAAATAATGTAGGTAAGGGGAATAATTAATTAAGAAATATATATTTAATATTTTATTCATTAAACTGTTGTATAATATAATTTCTTACCATAAGGATACGATCTGTGAGGCCTGTGTTAGGAAATATGATTGTGACATTTTATGAAGTTCTTCACATGAATCTTGCTTATAGATGGAAGCTCTTATTTAACTGCATTTATGCATTTAATAACTATATCAACTAATAGACTTGGATGCTATATACACGTGGCTCTCTACAAGCGGTCGAATTGATATTCATTTCATTGGGTCGAAAATAACTGTCATTTTTGTATTTTTACATATTTAAGAAAGACCATTTTTATTACAATT
Source organism: Campanula takesimana (assembly GCA_026119855.1). Classification (NCBI taxonomy): domain Eukaryota; kingdom Viridiplantae; phylum Streptophyta; class Magnoliopsida; order Asterales; family Campanulaceae; genus Campanula; species Campanula takesimana. The sequence continues at coordinate 46,368 of JAOWBW010001496.1, forward strand.
TAATGATAAAATTATCAAATTTGTCATTATTTATTGCCCATTTCACCTACATTATTCATTCAATGAGCCAAGTAACAAGGTGAATAAAGTTCATTGTTGGGATGAAAGAAGAATTTGAGTTCTTTTGACTCAAAACCGATAATTATTTTGGATCAAAAACTATATTTAAAGTGATTTTTTTTTTTACCGGCGCGAGTTATTAAGCTTGGTATATAATCATTAAACAAGTGTTTATTTTCTATATGAAATGAATGGAGTACATATTACTCCTATTTAAAAATGCATTTTTATCTTTAATAAGCCATAAAAATTGATTTGTTTAAATAGAAAGTGTTTACATCTTTAATACTTCATCATTTTCATACAGATAGTTTCATTTCTCCCTTTTGTTCTACAAAGTTAATCTTATTTTCAAAATTAACGCTTCAAAATTACTAAATATCCAAAATTGATAAGTTAACTTAAATTAGAATATTTAAAAAGTCAATCAAAACTATTAATTTGAGACAAAAAGAGGAGTAATCTAATGGCAGTTTGATTTAAAAATATATATATATGAGGTGAATGTTAAGTGTAGGATATTTTTAAAGAAAATTTGTCCCAAAAAAGTATACTATACTTATTTTCTATTTTGAAAATAAGAGTAAGATATGGAGCATTATCTTAAAATCTATATGGAAATAAGTGTTTAATTCTTATAATCATCATAATCTTGGAAATATATTTATAATTTTAAACAATGACTATGAGAGAATGTACCTCCATGACCGATCTCCTGGAGATTATAGTAGAGGAGTCGAGATCTCCTATAACACTCCTGTGTGCCACTCCATGTACCACTTATAACCCAACCATTAACATGTTTAGATAATATTAATATCATATTAATCTCAATAACTATTAGCCGTTAGATCACTTGTGACACATGGAGTGGCACACAAAGTGTTACAGAGGATTTGGGCTCATAGTAGAGGTATACTCATAATTACACACATTTAAAAAAAAAAAAAAGGGATATGTATACTCTCTCATTTCTTACAAAACGACTTATTTATTTTAAAAATAAGAAAATATTTAAAAAATAAGAAAAAAAAATGTTTTAATTTTAATTTTATTTTTTGCGAGTATGAAAGAGAGAGAAAGTGAAAATAGAGAATGGTAAGTGAAAATTGTTGATATATTAGTATATAAAGTTGAGTAACTAAAATTGAGTAAATAAAGTGTACAAAATTTTCATTAAAAGAAAATAGTACTCCATCCGTTCCAGTTTAAGGTTTTTACTTTCCTTTTTGGTATGTCCCAGTTTAAGGTTTTTAGTTGCTTTATTCCTTAAATGGCAAAGGATGAATAGTGTTTTGAACATTCTTATCCTCGTAAAGTTCATATATTACAAAAAGCCCATTACTCACACATCTACTTAACATCCACTTACTTTATGAATGGAAAATTATATCCTCTACTCTCTAGTATTTTTGACTCAAGTTTGCCTTAATTTTTTATTAAGTATGCAAATTCAAACTAAAAACATTAAATCGGGCCCCAGAAAGTAACATTTTTATGCCTTAATTATTTAATAAGCGTGCAATGCCAAAATAAATTACTACTTTGTTTGTTATGTGACGGAAAGTGTATTATTGGTGACAGTTCATGTGAAGTCACACACCGGAATATCCACCCGGAATATGACACCTATTGCTGGGATCTGTCTGACCCTAACCCGTTGGCCTGCCTTTGACTCACTTGTAATATCTTGAATTTATTTCTTTTGTATTTGGGGTAAGTCACCCACACCAAGTAGTTGGAACAGTTATAAGCTCTACAGTAGATAAGAAGGAAAATACACCCAACACACGCACAAAATATATATAAAAAATACAGTATATGTCATATTTTAATTTAAAATTAATATTAATCTAATAATTATAATAAGATACTAAAACTTATCATTCATAAATAATTTAACCAAACTAGACTATCTTTTTGATACTGATGTAGTATTATTTCGAGGATTCCTTCCGTATAGCTAGTGATGCTGCAGAACTGGGACCCGGAACCGCTCCACCCCTTCACCCCTCCACCCAACGGTTCCGATCAAGGCCACATAGACGAGCTCATCATCTGTGCGGCTAAGATGATTTCAATTTTATGTGGGTCCTACCGAGCTCGGACACATCTCATCAGTCGAACACAAAATCCAATGAAGTGGCTCTAATCGAAGCCATTGGGTGGAGCTAACCGCTCAGTGGAGCGGTTCGAAATCCGCAGAAACTGAAGTTAATAATCAATGTACATTCTTGTTAACTAAAAGCATAATGGTAATATAGTTGGCGTGTTATTAACAACCAATCAATATTACAATACATTTATATATAAACATTTAACCAATTTGCGATTTTCACATTATTGTTTGGTTAGCTCTTATCAAGTCGGTTATATATTCGTTACAATGAACATATAATCAAATTCCTATTGTAAATTGAAAATGCGATACAATTATTAAGTACATACTCCATCCGTTCCAAAGAAGTTGCAACACAATCCAAAAATGAAAGCTTTTTATTACTTTTATAATCCTCCACTCATTCTCTCTCTTCCTCCCAACCACTCATTCTCTTTCCACCCCACTAATTCTCTCTCTTCCTCTCTACTTTTCATTCTTAATACTATAATATTATATTTTTAATTTCTCAACTCCAAAGTAAATGTTTCAACTTTTCATGAGGACGGAGGGAGTATCATATAATTTGAGTTGAATAACTTAAGATCAAACCAAACCACTAACCAGGTAAGAAGGACCTTTGTTGGTGATTCAATAAATACTTACTCAAAAAAGAATTTTATTTTCTAATTTAACAAAATTGTAAAAATAGAAATAAAATAAATAAATAGTTACTCGTAGAACTGACTATAAAACTCCCTCTTCTCTCTCCCCCATTACTTGCTCAGTCTCTCTCAATCCTCTCCTCTCCCTCCATCAACAATGCCACAACACTCCTCTGTCTCTCTTCTACTTTGATTATCAATTAGAAGCAGAAACAGAAGCTCTGTTTGGCCCATAATCTTGGAGAAGAGGGGAAATCAATCATTCTCAACCAAAAAACAGAGATCTCAACTTCAAATTCTTCACCCACATTGCCAAATCCATACCCCCACACCCATTTTAGAGAGAGAAAGTAAGAGCGAGAGAGCAGATCTGTTTCTGCAACAAAACCCACAGAAATGGCACAAGTGTCGGCGGCGACGGCAACAAACATGTTCCCGGAATCATTTACAGGTGCAACCGGAGATTTCGCCGGCACGATTGGGTTGATGTGGGAACTAATTAAAGCCCCAATAATCGTACCATTGTTGAGACTTGCTGTTTACATTTGTTTGGGGATGACAATCATGTTGTTCATGGAGCGGCTTTACATGGGTGTAGTCATCATCTTGGTTAAGCTCTTCTGGAAGAAGCCGGAACAACGGTACAAATGGGAATCCATTAAAGACGATATTGAAAATGGGAATTCCAATTTTCCGATGATCTTAATTCAAATCCCAATGTTCAACGAACGCGAGGTTAGTTGTTCATCTCTGTTTTTTTGTTGATTTTTGGGGTTTATGGATTTATGGGTTTGAGATATAAGGCTGCGTTTGGATGTGTTATTTTTTTTGATTTCAGGTTTACAAGGTTTCAATTGGGGCAGCATGTAATCTTTCTTGGCCGTCAGATCGTATTGTAATTCAAGTTCTTGATGACTCTACCGACCCTATCATCAAGGTAAAAAAAAACACACTTAAAATAGCCATTTCCACCCACCCAAACAACCCCTTATCCATTAAGTATACAACTTCACTATTCATTTTAACTCTAATCCGTTTTCCAAGGCAAATTTAGCATGTTACTTGTAACAATTTAAGATTTGGGTTTTTTTTGGTGTAATATTTAATTAATTTCCTTCAATTGTGTATGATAAAGGGGTTAAAATTCTATAATTATAACCCAAATCTACACTTTCTATTTCTATTAGTAATAAATACTCCCTCCGTCCCCAAATGATCTTCTCATTTGACATTTCTCATTGTCCCAAAAAGTTTTTCACATTTCTACATTTTAAGCTTAAACAAAGCATTGCTATTGAAGCAAATGTTCATATCCTTAAAAAGTTTGAATAGTCAAATGCGAAGATCATTTTGGGACCGAGGGAGTACTATTGGCAAAACTCGAATCAGACATTGAAATTATTCTTCACGACAGCTCATATATTGAATACTATATGAGCCACAAGACAAGAACCATACATAAAATTGGATTCATGTACTAAAAAATATCTTTGAGCCATTTATTTTTGTTCATTTTAGGACGGAGTGTATTTAATAAACCAACATTTTCTAGTTGTTAGTATTACTAGTACATAAATTTCTTGTCGTGAAATAAATACTAGTAATTGGTAGATATCATTTTGGGTAACATTTTAATGTTTTGTCACTAACTAAAAAATACACTCCAATTTTTATAGGATATGATTGAGAAAGAATGCCAAAGATGGGCAAGCAAAGGAGTTAACATAAAGTATCAAATTAGAGAGAGCCGTGGTGGTTACAAAGCTGGTGCACTTAAAGAAGGATTAAAGCATGATTATGTTAAGGAATGCGAATTTGTAGCCATTTTCGATGCCGATTTCCGACCTGAACCGGATTTTCTCCGACGTGCCATCCCGTTCTTGGTCTTCAACCCTCAAATTGCACTCGTTCAAGCTCGATGGCGGTTCGGTAAGCTGTCTTGTTTATCTTAATCACTGGTTAAATAAACCCTATTTATTTTAATATGTTCTAATTGAGGTTTAACCCATATTATATATTTGGTCAGTAGTTACTATAGATGTGCATGTAACATTTACATGACTAAGTGTCGGTGGTGTCATATCCACTCCATTTTTGTTACTTTTACTACTGACTTTATTACGTTTCATTATTCTCCTTTAGTGACTAGTGTTATTGTTAAAACTACTAATTATATGTAAAAGTCAAATTAGTTGACCCGTCCCATATTTTAATTCGGAAATATTAGGAAAAAATAGTCTTATTCAGTTACCCGTGTTAAATTAATAAAAATTCACTTATTCAATTAGCGGTGTCTAAGCAGCCTGTAAAATAGTTGTCTCTTACGTAATTCAATTCCTTCCCAACATAATATAGTGATAATTATGTACCGTCTACATTATAATATACTAGTGCATTAGATAATTAATCAATATGACAATTTATATTTAGAATTTATTTATGACAAATTTACCCCTATAACATTTCATTAACTTTGTAACAAACTTTATTTGATGCGTATAGATTACACTGGTTTTGATATCTTTGGAGGCTTAACATGGAAAAGTTAGAAAAAAAAAAAGGGAGGGGGGGGGGGGGTCCACTTGAGTCCACCAATCACGGGTCCATGGCCGTCTAGATTGTGACACATGTTTGTCTTGCCATTGCTAACCATGGGTTAGATAAAGACCAGTCCAACAAAACACCTCACTCTACCTGCTTCCACGACAAACTTGAATTTCCAAAAAATAATTTTTAAAAAAAGAACCGTTTTTTTCAAGAAAATGAAATTTTCATCATTTTATTATTAATTTGAGTTGATTTAGTATCTCCCCTGATCAATGAGACCAAATCACATGTACCACTTTTGTGTACCACACGGTGTATCGCTAGTGATCCAACGGTTATGAGTTACTCCCTCCGGTCCAAAACATTTGTCGCTTTTGAGCAATTTTTTTGGTACAAAATGACAGTGACTTTTGGGTCAAAACAATTAAAATTCCTAATTTACCCTTACATTGGAAGTTGTTTTAATTTATTAATTGACTTAGTGAGTGTAATAATGTAAGAAAGATGGACAATAAATAAGGGTAAGTATGGAACTTTCACCATTAATATGCCGTAATAATTGCATTTCTTAATCTTTGTGAAAAGTCAAAAAACGACAGTTATTTTGGACTGGAGGGAGTATTAAGGTTGCTATCAAGATTTTATTATCAATGATGATAGCCGTCGGATCACCAGTAGTATGTGGTACATAGAAGTGGTACATGTGATCTCATCTCCTGATATAATGACGTATTTGACCTGACTTTAGTAAGAAGCAAACTCATTGTTTCCCGGACAAACCGGCAGAAAACCAGTTAGATATGAGGGGTAGGTTTGTAATTTTGTATAAATTCGTCACTAGATTTTGCTCTTCTGTTATTTTTATTTGATTATGACTTGGGTGCAGCAGAATTTAACTTTTTTATAGTGATTGGGAGTGGACTGTCAACTTGAAAGTTGTTTAGGGGCAGATATGTAAATTAACAGTCTGACTCCCACGTGCTATTATACTTCTCAAACTGTACACTAGAGGAACTTTACGGTCTATCTACGTTCGCCGACACTTTCAATTAGTATTTTAATTAAGTAATAATTATAATTAAGCTTTTTTTTTGAGAAACATTATAATTATGCTGGTAAATTGATTTGTTTATTTTTATTAGTAATATGATTAGAAATGACAGCCTGTCAGTAGTGACGGGGCGGTTTATGATTTTTATTTGCTCGTATGTTGACAAAAGAAATTAACGGCGGGCTCCCGGCTCATGTGCGAGTGGGTGCTGGTTTTTGTCATTGAGTAACCAATAACATGTTGCCAAGTGGAGCACCATGTGCAGTCTCATTTGCTACCCCAAATGGAAATAATATTGCACCTTAATTACAACCCTTTTCAAAATGACAAAACTGTGTGAGACGGTGTCACACGTAAGACGGATCTTGATGAGAGAGTAAATGGTTTGCTCCTTTATGGACAGGGATGGGTAAATCCATTTCCTCTCTCAACAAGATCCGTCTCACCTTGTGAGACCGTCTCACACAAGTCTTCCTCTTTCAAAATAGTTTTTTTTAAAAAAATATATATATTTTTTAATTTCATTTTACGGCGGAATAAGTAATTGTTTATGGATTATACTGCTGAAGATATGAATAGAATTAATTTTTTTTTCTAATTATTTTGATGGATATTTTTTTATGCAGTGAATTCGAATGAGTGTTTATTAACAAGAATGCAAGAGATGTCACTCGATTATCATTTCACGGTGGAGCAAGAAGTTGGTTCAGCTACTCATGCATTTTTTGGCTTCAATGGTAAGTTTTGACACTACATAATTATGTTACCTGACCCGTGGTCCAAACCCATAAATAGTCTCATTTGCATATGGGCATTCATGACTAGCTTTTTTTAATTCATCTTCCAAGTTTTAATTTTGATCTTCTCATAAAAATGTATTTCCTGAGTTGCAAAGTCAAGATTTTGCGTTAATAGGGTCCGAATAACAACTTATTGTTATTTTTTCATGAAAACGGTGTCAAGACCAATTTTTTTTTTTTTAATATTCTAATGATAAAAAAAAAATGAATAATAGGGACGGGTGGAGTGTGGAGGTTGGCTGCTATCAGTGAGGCTGGTGGATGGAAAGATAGAACAACAGTTGAGGATATGGATCTTGCAGTGAGAGCTGGTCTTAAGGGCTGGAAATTCCTTTACCTTGGTGATCTTCAGGTATACCTATTTTAAACCTCGTCTCTCATAATTTAATCTATTTTCCTCTCTTTAATTAACACGCAAATGCATTGATTTGTAGGTTTATAGTGAACTACCTAGTACTTTCAAAGCCTTCCGATATCAACAACATAGGTGGTCCTGTGGTCCTGCCAATCTCTTCAGGAAAATGGTCATGGAGATTGTTAGAAACAAGGTCAGTTAATTTTTCAATTACTTTTGGGGCTCGTTTGGTATGAAAGAATAGTGATTCTTCTCCATATTATCATGGAACAGAATGATCATTTTCAATTATCAAACGCGCGCTTTCTTTTATCTGAACAACATCTTTTGTATTGAGAAGGAATTAGAATGTGTGTTTGAATGATTTTTATTTATTTTTTTCATTTTTACTTGCAGAAAGTTAATTTTTGGAAGAAGGTTTACGTGATCTACAGTTTCTTCTTTGTAAGGAAGATCATAGCTCACATGGTCACCTTTTTCTTCTTTTGCGTCGTTCTACCTATTACAATCTTGGTTCCTGAAGTTGAAGTTCCCACCTGGGGAGCCATTTACATTCCCTGCATCATCACCACCTTGAATTCAGTTGGAACCCCAAGGTCCGTCTCTATATATATGGTTTTCTTATTATCAAGTTTTTTGTTCTTTGTTATGGGAATTAACTAAGATTTGTGGGAATTAACAGGTCCATCCATTTATTGTTTTACTGGATTCTATTTGAGAATGTTATGTCCTTCCACCGGACAAAAGCAACCATCATTGGTCTACTCGAAGCAAAGAGAGCTAACGAATGGGTTGTTACCGAAAAATTAGGAGATGCAAAGAACAAAAATGCCAAAACAACAAAGAAGTTCAAATTCAACTTTGGAGAGAGGTAAATCTACTTCTCATTCTTTCTCACCCCCAAATACTTTTCAGGACATGTTTGCAGTTTTTGTATTTGTTTTTTTCGAGCCTATTTTGTCCACATTAAGCTCATGTGGGCTCGGCTGTTACCAGAACACCACACATAGTAGGAGCTCTTATAACACCAGGTTAACCTTTTACGATGAATTGAATTACCAAATCAATGCAGGCCAAATCCTCATGGTCAAACCAATTCCACTAGGAGGACTTGAACTGAATAGGGTTCAAGATGAATACCAAATCCCACTTGAACAATGCATATCATACTTTTGACTTTGCATTCTCCGATACACAATATACTCCCTCCGTCCTATAACAATGGGCACACTTTGACTTTTTTGGTCAATTAGGTCAATCTTTGACCATAATTTTATGAATATCTAGATATCTCTAGACAATTCTAAAAATTGTTAATGATAGTATTTCTAATAGTGAAGCAATAACAATTTTTAGAATTTCATAGAGATATTTAGATATTTAGATATTCAATAAATTATGGTCAAAGATTGACTCAGTTGACCAAAAAAGTCAAACTGTGCCCATTGTTATGGGACGGAGGGAGTATATACCTGTTCATCTTTCTGTGCATAGACATAAGTAGGGACATTAAATATCTTACTCCCTCTCTCCCAAACTGAATGATCATTTTTAGAAAAATTTTGTCCCAAAGAAAGACCTCGCAAAATCTGTCGCTATTTTTTTTTTTTACCAATATTTTCACTATTCATTACAAGTTTAGAAAGTAGACATCAAAGATTTTTATACACCTTTGTTACTAACACTTGCCAAAAGTTGAAGTTTTTACAATTTCTCCAAAATGAGAAATGGACATTCATATTGGGACGGAGGGAGTGCTTTCTTATTGCTGGCTTGCATTCAAGAAACTCTCTATGATCTGATAGTCAATGGCTAAGCTTAAATTTGTTTCTTGTCAATTATCTATAATATTGCTTTCTCGTTAAAATTTTTGCAGGCTTCATCTGACTGAGCTTGCATTTGCTGGATTCCTCTTCTTCTGTGGATGCTACGACTTTCTCTATGGAAAGAACAACTACTTTGTATATATCTTCCTCCAAACCATAACTTTCAGTATCATGGGATTTGGTTACGTGGGCACTATCATCCCGAGCTAAGAATTTCTCCATCTATATACAAATAGTCAGCGCAAGAATTATTTTATCTCAGAATCGTATACCCTTTTCTCCTCTAGTTCCCTATATACTCCCCTTTTCTGTTACCAAAATGTGAGTGAATTTGCAATCTTTTCAAACACCCGAATGTGAAAAAGACGAGAAAAATGCAGATCATTCATCATTGGAGCAGAAAAATTCAATATTTAGCTTGTTTGGAGAAATAATCTGTGAAAGTTAGGGAGATGCCGGAAGATAGGATACAAAATGTAGTATACAGTTGAGGAAGTGGAAGAAAGCATCAACACAGTTAGAGAACACAGATGCAGTGTGGATGTTTGATCTGATTCCATTTTTTTTTTTTTTTTTTTTTTTTTCAGTTTGGTACATTGTAATTTGTTGAGTCAATTTTTATTGTATTTTCCTTATAATTTTTTTTTTCCCAACTCAGATTGGGAGAGGGAAATAAGGTGTGATGGCAATAAAGGGCCAAACTTGTAATCTACATTGTTGCCATCTATCTTGTAGCCTTCATTTTTACTTCTTTTGTTTATGTAATTGTAATACTAGAAAGTAAGACTCTATAGGCTTAAATTAATAGAATTGCTCTGTTGGCCATTTGTTTGATATCACTACTTGCCAATGATTTGCATTCCTCTTTTACCGGAATAAATGTTGTTGTTTTTTACGTTAGTACGAAGGAACTTTAAATAATAAATTTATGTTGATTTAGTTATCATAATAAAATTATATAATTTGTTATGGACACACCATCATAAATACTATCAATAACAATTTTTAAAGTTTCACTAAAATAAATAAATTAATTTAAAATAATTGTTGAAAGTTCCTTCGTACAAACTTAAAAAAAGCTTGCTCTGTGTGTGGTTCTTGGCACAAGATATTTAAGAACATGTTGAAGTGAGAAAGTGAAGAACAGTCCCATGTGCATTTGGCCCATCTTCTTTGTTTGATTCTTTACACATCAATTATGTTTTACTCTCTCTCTCTCTCTCTTTTTTTTTTCCCCAAACCTCTGGCTTTCACATAGCTCTTGTGTCATTCAATTTGCCTTTCTATCATTGGATGGGATAATTTTGTCATTAGAAAAATATGGAGAACAAATAATTGGAACATTTTCACATGTAACCAACATATATATATATATATATATATATATATATATATATATATATATATATATGCTCATATGGGTTTTGCTAGTAGTATCTTCTTGTTTGAGTGACATTATTAGGGTTAAATATTAGCCTAAGCCTTCACTATCAAGGTCAAAGAGGGGGGGGGGGGGGGGGACATGGAGCATGATGGAGCAAATGTAGGGTCTTCATTGTATTAAAAATAAAAGTAAAATTGAATAATCTTTCATTGTTCTATCTCAGTCAGGTAAAAGTAGTTTTATGTACTACCTCTGCTTTAAATGAGTGTCCAAATTTTATTTTAAGGGACATTGAAAATCTCAACTTTGTGTACAATTTGGTAGCAAAGATTCATATATAATCTTATAATCTCATTTCCAAACATTTAGTTTTGCACGTATAAAGAAACCGATGAAAAAAAATTCGAAAAAAAATATTTAGGGACAAAGTTATGTTAAAAAAGACACTCATTTTGGGACAAAGGGAGTATCATTTTTGTTTTTCCTATAAAAATGATCTCTTTTCTATAATTGATAAGTTAAATTTAATGAACTTCATAATTGCCTTGTAATAACTAAAGATGGGAAATGGGATGACGAGAAGGTGAGGGAATGATGAAAGACAAAGGAAGAAGAGGGGAGAATTGTAATAAAAATAAAATTATTTTGTTAATATTTTTTAATATACTAATATCATAAAACGGAAAGAATATTTAAAAAGGAAAAAATAAAATGAAGGATCTTCATTGTATTAAATAAGAAAAAAATGAAAGATCTTCTAAGACTTGTTGATTGAGTGCTAAGGGGAAAGGACAAACTATTAGACTTTTTTTTTTTTATCAAACCAAAATATTAAACTTATTTAATGCAAACCCAAAAGTTAAAACCAACTGGCTAACTAGTTTTAACTTTCTCTGTCTAAAAAAAAAAAAAAAAAAACTAGTTTTAACTTTGTCGTGTACTGATCATAACCTTTTACTTTGGATCATGGAGACTTCAAAAGCAAGTTGCTATTATTATTATTATCTTCCTAATTGGGTAAATCTTTCAAACAAAATGCAGACATTGTCTCTAAAATTGGAAAATATACTGTGAGTATAATGGTGATATTAGGATTTCGAACCGCTCCACCGGGGAGTTAGCTCCACCCAATGGTCCCGATTGGAGCCACCTCATTTTAGCTTCACTCAATGGTTGAGATGTAGCCGAGCTCGGTGGGACCCACAAAAAATTGAAATCATCTTAGCCGCACAGATGATGAGCTCGCCTATGTGGCCTCGATCTGAACCGCTGGGTGGAGGGGCGGAGCAAACTTGGGTGAAGCGGTTCCGGGTCCGTGATATTGTTAATATTGGTTTTATCAATTAGTTAGTATTCTCTCCGTCTCAAAATAATTTTTATACATTTTTCGACGTTAACACGAAGGAACTTTGAGCAATAATTTTAGGTTGACTCAATTGTAATAGACAAATTCTTATATACAACGGTTGCATGGGCGTGTGACGGGCCAAACCTGCCCGACCCGCCTGCCACCGACTCCTCCACTCCCAGCGCGTCACGTGGCATTTAAAAAAAAAAAAAACTCTTTAACTGTAAAATCCTATATCTTGATATTTATAACTCAGAAAAAAAAATTAAAAATACCGTTGTGTTCATGATATGGTTTGATTTTTTTTTTTTTTAAATATACTTTTTTACACACAAAAAGTTTGAGCTGCTCATCAACTAAGATGTAACACTCTGTTCTGATAAAAGTAACAGTTTCACTTTTAAAAAGTAACACTTTTCACAGTCAAATGTAACAACAATTTTTCAAGAAAATTTAAATTGTTTGATAGTTTTTGTGGTTAGAAAAAGTAATATTTGAAGTGTAACAAAGTGAATATATAATTATAAATTTTTATATAGATGAATGTAACATTTTTATTTAGTAAATGTTACTTTGCTTCTTTAAAAAAATAGTAAAAATTCATATATATATATAATCGAGTTGTATTTCAATTGTTACTTTCTCAATAAAAAATTGTTACATTTCAGATATAATGTTACATTTAAGAATATAAATTGTTACAATTGAGAAAAAAAAATGTTACATTCATTTTTTATAAAATGTAACATTAGTTTAGTTTGTCAATCTTATGTTAATTTTGGAAAAAAAAAGTGTTACATTCCTTTATAAAAAGTGTGACATTAGTTTAGTTGTCGATCTTTATGTTATCTTTAATCTATTGCAGCAAAATTGTGGTACATTTTGAAAAAAAAAGGCTTTATAATAAGTGTTACTTTTGTTGGGAGGAAAAAAAGTTGGGGGTGGTAAAAAAAAATCTCAACAAAAAAAAATTAAAAAAAAATAAAAGAAGAAAGGCGGCTCCGTGCGTCGTCGCACGGTGCGGCGGTTGCACAGGAGACCCCCTGATTGTAATAATGAAAATCTAAAAGAAATAGCTTTTGTATAATGTCACTAAGGCATAATTAATGAACAAACAAACAAAAAGAAACAGAGAAGTTATATTAAAAATACTTAATTGATAATATCATGCCAGATGTATTATTGTTAGACTTAACAGTTTCTCCTACGTTTCCTTTCGTGATGGTTTTGGTCTAGTCCCCTATCACATTTAAGACAAACACTTCCATGCGAACATGGAAAGCCCGTCTCATCCATGAGACGGGTTTTTTGACCCGCCCGACCTGGACCATTGAACCAACCCCATGACCTAGGGGTCGACCCTGCCACGTGGCAGCCTCTCGTAGGCCATTTTTTTTAAAAAAAATTATATTATTTTTTTGGGTGTTTTTTCTGTTTATCAAAAGTAATAGTTACTATAACTTAATGTAATGACTGTAAACATATAAAGTAACAGTTTGTATACATAAAGTAATACATATATACAGAAAAGTAACAGTGTTTTTTTCTATGTTTTCTTCGTTTGCCAAATGTAATACTTATTACAACTAAAATGTAACGAACGTGTTACTTATATGTAATAATGTTTATACATAATTGTAACACATATGTATAGAAAAAGTAATAATTCAACCATTACATTTTTAGAGTTAAAAACACTTGATTAGTGTTGCATGTAAAAGTATTACATTATCTATAGAAATATGTTATAATTTCTTTTGTTAAAGTGTTACATTTACTTGTACAAACAATTACATTCGTATATATGAGTTGTTACTTTTCAAATGTTACTTTCTTTCAAAAAATTAAATCAAAATACACAATATTTTACATTTTTGCAAAAGCATTATTACATTTCAGTATAAATGATAATTACATTTAGATATTGTTTGGGTTACATGTAATTATAGTTAGTATTACATTTGAAAAAAATGGGAAAAACGAGCTTTTGTTTTTGTAAAACAGGTGTTACGTTTACTTATAAACAATGTTACTTTATATGTATACATTCATTACATTAAGTTATGGTAACTATTACTTTTGGTAAACGACGGACAAGCCGAAAAAATAATATAAAAACTATTTTTTTTGGGGGGACCTATGGGAGGCTGCCACGTGGCGGGTCTTGCCCTATGAGTCATGGGTCGACCCGTCTCATACATGAGACGGATCCCCTTGTTACCATGGGAGACCACCTCCACATTTAATTCTTTAATTTTAATAAAATTTAGGGGGCCTTTTGCCCTTTCGGTTTTTTTTTTTTTTTTTTTTTTTTCAGTTTCTCCTGCAATTGCTGCATAGTTTCAGAATTATTTGCATACATTAAGAGGTAAAAGTAAGAATTTGTGAGATAAAAAGAGACTCAGATACTTTTATTCCTTTATTGTCATATACGAAATAGAGTAAAATACTCCCTCCGTCCCAAAATAATCTTCACATTTGACTATTCAAACTTTTTAAGGATAGAAACACTTGCTTCACTAGCCATGTTGTGTTTATAAACATTTAAGCCTAAATTGTAGTAATGAGAAAAATTTTGGGACAATGAAAAATAGCAAATGAGAAGATCATTTTAAGACGGAATATTATTTTAGGACGGAGGGAATATATCTTGCAAAAGAAAAAAAGGTTCGATTTAGGTAGGCAGCCTTGAACAAGAAAGCTGTTGTTAGGGGTAGTATAATTTACCATATTCTTAATCAATGGAATATGGAAATGTATGTTTATAAAGAAAAGTATCTTGTGTTTATGCTTTTCCCTTTTTAAGATTTTCCATTGATTTCACACTTTTATTTATCTACTAACATTACTGTCGGCAGTTTATATTTTATGGCTATTTAGTACTCATTCATCCCAAAATCTTTTTCATCTTTTTCTGATTTGAGGGAACTTAGTAAAAAAATGATTTTTAATAGCACAATTCATAAAGTTTCTTGTTATTCACTTTCAAAATGTTATGTTTAAGTATAAAATAAAATTTAAAAAAATAATAAAAAATCATTTAAGGACACATTTTGTGGATAACAAAAATATTTATATATATTTTTTTGAACTGGTTTTGGGGGAAACTAGTTCCTCCATAAGTTATAAAAAGTCCTGTTTTTTAACCCTTCTTAAACCCTAAAAGGCCTAAACCCCAAACCTTAAACCCTAAACCCTAAGCTTTAACCCCTATAAAAACAAGACTTTTTATAATTTAGGAGAAACTAGTTTTCCCCAAAATTTTCTATTTTTTTTTTACTATAAAAACAATTTTTAAGTGTCCTTTAAATCAATATAATAATTTAGAGTTAGTTTTGGGGGGAACTAGTTCCTCCATAAGTTATAAAAATCAACTTTTTAACCCTTAAACCCTAAATCCTAACCCTAAACCTTAACCCTTATAAAAGCAGGACTTTTTATATTTTATAAAGAAACTAGTTTCCCCCAAAAATTTCTCAAATAATAAGAGATTTTTTTTGGGGAAACTAGTTTCTCCATAACTTATAAAAAGTCTTGTTTTTATAGGGGTTAAAGTTTAAGGTTTAGGGTTTAAGGTCTAGGGTTTAGGCCCTTTAGGGTTTACGGCTTAGGGTTTAAAGGGTTAAAAAATGGATTTTTTATAACTTAGGGAGGAACTAGCTTCCCCCAAAACCAACTCGTGGACTAATACTTAAAAATAAGTTGTAAATGACTTTTTTTTTTCAGCTTCGCTAAAGATTTTGAATTCAAGCTATTAATTGGGCAGCATATTATATACTCCCACCGTCCCACTCGAATTAAGTTTCTTTATCAATCTAATTATACATTGACCAATAATTAGATTGACCAACAATCCTAATTCGAGTGAGACAGTGGGAGTATGAATAGTCCTGGTCGAAATAAGATGTTTTGCCATTTTGAGCGTCCCACCCGAAATAGAACGTCCAAAATAATTTTGGTGGTTGATGGTGGTGGGGAGAGAATGATGAATTGTAAAATTTGGGTTTGATTTTTATTGTAATAAAAATAAATTATTTCATGGCTTTTCTAAAAAAATGATTAGTAATTATATATATATATATATATATATAGGGTCGCGCTTCAATGGGAACCATTTAAAATGGGAACCGTGAGAAACAAACATAACCATTTGATTAAATGCAAAATCAAGAGTCCAGATTATAGAATACAGTGGATACACTTGGATACAGTAGCTAATCTTCAAAATGTACTTTGATACATTAGTCATTTAAGCTACTGTATCCAAGTGCAATTTTCAAAAACACTTGGATACAATAGTTATTTAGCTACTGTATCCAAGTGTATCTACTGTATCTATAATCTGAACCCTTGATTTTGATTCTAATCTAATAGTTATGCTTGGTTCTCACACAATTGTGCCTATATATATATATATATATATATATATATATATGGTCGTGCTCATGTGAGAACCTAAATATCGTGAGAACCGTGAGAACTTGGATACATTAGGTTTTTACCTAATGTATCCAATGGTTCACTTGGATACATAGGATACATTACTTGGATACATTAGGTAAAAACAAATTTATCCAATGGTTCTCTTGGATACATTACTTAGATACATTAGGTTCTTAATTAATGTATCAAAGTTCTCACGATTCTCACGATATTTAGGTTCTCATTTGAGCACCTACCTATATATATGGTAGAAATTTAATATGCAACGATCAGATTAATAGGGAAATCACGTAAGCATATAACGATATCAGATTAAACCAAAAGCAGAAACGTACCCACAAGAACAGGATCCAGGAAAGACAGAAAAAACAGGAGAGTTAGAAAGACTTATCAGTTTAGATCGAGTCGCCTATAATAGACTCTCATAAGAGAAACTATTGCCCCCTACTGGTGCGGCTGAGGGTTGCGGCAAATTCCTACGAGGATGAAACGATCTCAGGAACGTACCATGAAATCTTCGCACGAACATGTACCGAACCACTTGCGACTGCTGTCCCACTTCGCCGGAATCTTACTTCTCAGATCAACCACAGATTACGAATTTAGAGAGAGAACAGTTTCTTAGCAATTTAATTGCGTGTGTAAAACTGATATAGGGATCGTATATTTATACTGGTATATAGTCGGTTTAGATATTCTAGGAGGACTCCAAAACCTACCCGATTTACAGTGACTTATTCCTGAAGGAAAAGAAACTGCACTGTTAGAGTCCAGTTAGGAAACTAACTGACCTAACAGTTTCGTCAGGGACCATTCTGCAAATATTAGAAACTTCAAATAAACTTTGTCCAAAAAGATACGCCCACGAACCGAATCATTCGCCCAAGCGCCCTTAGCCCGTGCCCGAGCCCGGCCCGGCCGAGCGAGCGAGCGCGCGTGTGGGGAAAGGTTCAAGTCCACCTCACATGTAACTTGAACATGAGACTATGATATGCCAAGTAATTTATGGCACATCAACTACCCATTCCAATTCCATGTGGGATGGCCCAAAAGCCTTTTATACTTCCAAGCAAAGGGAAGGTTTGTCTTTCCTTTCCCATGTCGGATGGCAACCAACCCATCTCATCATTGGAAGCCAAAAAGTCTCTTTCAAAAGCTCATCTTTGACGTCTTAGAACTATGGATTTAATCCATCATTTGGCTTTCACCAAAACACCAATATTTTTTATGGTATAACATACTACAAGTATAAACATTGACCAAGGTCAAAGTCAACGGGACCCACCAATGGGACCCACTAAAAGTTGACCATTTCAAGCCAAATTTACAACAATCCCCCACAAATCCATGGTGATAAGACTAGTAGAGATTATCCATGTCGTGCTTTCAATAGATGGTGTCTCCCGACTTGAACCCCTACCTAAGCTAGTCAACGCAAACCCCCACAGGACCAGATGAATGGGTGTCTTGAATCTGATTCCTTTGAGTGTAGGAGCCTTTGTTGGTAGCAACTCGACAAAGGCTATGACAGCAGCCTCTATCATTATGTTTGATGCGTATAAGCCATACATCCTTATCCTTTATCATAAGTGCTTTCGAGGAATAACCCATTTCCTCTAATTGCGGCTAACAATAACACTTATTTAGTTGGGCATCTCCAAAGATGTACTACTACCATCTTGTCTAAAAGACTTGATCCCATTCAAAACCTAGAGCTTTTACTATACTTGCAGTAATGAACACCTTTCAGGCTATTTAGGGGACAGACATAGACATGTAACATGTCAATCTATTTTAGGTGTTCCAATCCAGCCTACGGCTTGTTACTACCACATTTAACCTTCTTTGTGGGATCTCCACTCAGATAGGTTGGGTTCCTACCGCATGTGAATCAGACGGGGTTCAGTCCCATTCCTAACCTGGATTTTTGAACTAAGACTACATCGAGTCCCTTAGTTAAAGGATCAGCTGTGTTATCCTTGGTACCAACATAATCTACAGCTATCACCTTTTGAGACACAAGATCCCTTAAAGATTTCAATCTTATTTGGATGTGTCTCCTTGTTTTGCAGTTGAACTTGACACTTTTAAGTTTCTCAATTGTGGCAGTATTGTCACAATGTACAGAGATCACAGGAATAGGCTTGTTGACTATAGGCAATTCAGACATAAGTCCTTGAAGCCATTCAGCCTCCAATCCAGTAGTGTCAAGAGCAACTAGCTCGGCTTCGAAGGTAGACCGAGACAACAGGGTTTGTTTTGTAGACTTCCAGGCAACTGCAGCTCCGCCTAAGGTAAAAACATACCCAGTACAGCCATAACTCCCAGAGTTAGTGGCAATCCAGCTAGCATCATTGTACCCTTCGAGTACAGCAGGAAATCTCCCATAATGCAACCCATGGGAAATGGTTCCCTTCAAGTACCGAAGTACTCTACCTAGAGCTTCCCAATGAGCTCTATTCGGACACTTAGTGTATCTAGCCAACCTCGTAACTGCGTAGGATATATCCGGTAGAGAACAGTTAGCAAGATACATTAAGCTCCCAATTGTCTAAGAATATTTCAACTGAGCCACGGGTACTCCATTCTCATTCTTAGCAAGTGCCAAAGAAGGACTAAATGGAGTATTGACGATTTTACCATCCTTATAACCAAACTTCTTTACTACACTCTGAGTATAATGAGATTGTGAGATGGTTATGCCTTTAGTTGACCGACTCAACTTAAGGCCAAGAATCACGTCAGCTACTCCCATATCCTTCATTTCAAACTTACTTTTCAAGAATGATTTAGTTTCATCGATTATTCTCATATTATTTCCAAATAACAGAATGTCATCAACATATAGGCACAAGACAATACAACTATCACCTTTACTCATAGAATAGACACACTTGTCAAATTCATTAGTAATAAAGCCAAACGATGAGACGATTTTATCAAACTTCTCATGCCACTGCTTTGGGGCTTGTTTCAATCCGTAAAGGGATTTAACAAGTTTGCAGACCTTTCTCTCATTGCCAGATGCTATAAATCCTTCAGGCTGATCCATATAGATCTCCTCCTCAAGATCTCCATGAAGAAAGGTGGTCTTCACATCCATTTGATGGATATGGAGATCATATACAGAAGCCAATGCTATAAGTATACGGATTGTAGTCATCCTAGCAACTGGTGAATAGGTATCGAAATAGTCTATTCCCTCCATCTGCTTAAACCCTTTAGCAACTAATCTAGCCTTAAACTTATCAACGGTTCCATCAGGTTTCAGTTTCCTCTTAAAAACCCACTTGCATCCAATTGCTTTGCAACCAGGAGGAAGTTCAACTAATTCCCATGTCCCATTTGAGACAATAGAATAAATTTCACTTTTAACGGCATCCTTCCATTGCTTAGCATCAGGAGATGCCATAGCTTCTTTGAAGTATTGGGGTCACCCTCGATATTGTAAGTGATGTAATCACTTCCAAAATCCTTGGTAACCCTAGCCCGTTTACTCCTTCTTGGTTCATCCACATCATCATATAAAGAACCAATTGGATCTGCCCCCACGCTTGTCATCTCTTCCATTTGAGATGGAATTGAATTAGACGTGGTATTTGACTCTTTGGGGAGTCCGGATTTCATGGGAAACACATCTTCAAAAAATGTTGCATCACGTAACTCAACAATTGAGTTAACATCTATGCCAGAAATTTTAGATTTGATAATCAGAAATCTCAATGCATAACTTGTTTCAGAATATCCTATAAAGATAGCATCAACAGTTTTAGGACCAAGCTTCTTTCTCTTGTGTTCAAGGACAAGTACCTTTGCAAGGCACCCCCACACTTTCAAGTATTTCAAGTTGGTCTTTCTATCTCTCCAAAGTTCAAACGGACTTTCATTTATATGTTTAGGAGGAACTTTATTCAGAATATAGCAAGCCGTATTCAAAGCTTCTCCCCACATATACTTAGGTAGTCCAGAACTTATAAGTAGGCTGTTAATCATATCTTTAAAGGTTCTATTCTTTCCTTCAGCAACACCATTAGATTGAGGTGTGTAAGGGGGAGTCTCTTCATGCACTATGCCGTTTTCTTGGCAATAATGCATAAACGGATTAGACTCATATTCGCCACCTCTATCTGATCTTAACCGTTTAAGTTTCTTACCAGTTTGATTTTCAGCTTCATTTTTAAATATAATAAACTTTTCAAGTGCTTCGTTTTTTCCATTCAACAAGTAGACATAACAATATCTACTACAGTCATCAATAAAAGTAATAAAGTATTTCTTCTTATCTTTGGTCAACAAGCCATTAAACTCGCAAATGTCGGTGTGAACTAAATCAAGTATTTCAGAATCTCGATTAAAATGAAAAGGCCTTTTAACAGATTTAGCTTCAACACAAACATGACATTTAGAATTTTTATCAATAGCATGTTTAGGAACAATATCCAAATTCATCATCTTTTTAACAGATTTAAAATTAATGTGTCCCAAACGACAATGCCAAACATTTGAAGATTCAATGGAATAAGAAACTGGATAATCAATAAAACTATCATTAATAAAATGAGTACCAAAATTACTCTCAACTCTAACTTTAAATAAACCATCCGAAGCATAACCTTTTCCTATAAAACTACCAGAATCCAAAATAATAACCTTATTACACTTAAATGAAAACTCAAATCCTTCTCTAACTAAACAAGAACCACTAATGATATTACGACGAATGTCAGAAACGTGATGCACATGTTGCAAGGTCAGAATGCGCCCATTAGGAAACTTCAGGTTCACGCTTCCAGTCCCAAGCACCTTTGCAGCACTAGAATTCCCCATCGTCACTGATCTACCACGTTCAGGCTGGTAAGACACAAATAGCAATTTATCAGCACAAACGTGTACATTTGCCCCAGTATCTACCAACCACTCGTTGGGTTCATAAACAGTAAAGATTTCAGGATTAGAAGTTACATACTTGGTAATCTCGCTGGTAATTGCATCAACTGCAGGCTGAAGAGTATCATCAACAGGATCATCATCAGATGGTCCAATGACCATGTTCGCCTGAGCTTGATCAGCAGAACCTTGCGCCACTTTTCCTTTCTTGGGAAAGTCCCTAGAAAAGTGTCCAACTGTTCCACAATTCAAGCAGGTTTTGTTCGCTTTTGGCTTTTTCTGGATGTTCTTCTTAGGTTTCAGCTTATCATTATTATTATCCTTAGAGCCAATTTTCTCGAATTTCCTTTTGTTCTTATTTGCAGTTATCACATTGGCTTTATGTCGCGCCCCGACCCGTGGTTTTACTTGGCCCCACGTCCGGGACACGCACGGAAGACGTCACAAACATTTTAGGAAATTTTTTCGAAATATACTTTCATAAAAAGGATCACACGACCAACACAACTACTTGAAACTTGACTTGAAGTCATAAAACAAACCAACTTTCACAACGAGTACTGATCCACTTGGCCACAACTTTACTTACAAATATACAACACCGACATCTACTAAAAGAGATGATACAAAACTAAGTCACGGGTACACTACCCAAAAGGTGTTACATTTACATAATGTATCCTTTAACATACGCACCACTTCCCAAAAGTCTTACCAAAGATCCTCTTCCCGACGTCCTCCCTGTGTGTGAACTATCCACTGGGCTCCTTATCTAAAACGGTAAACAAATAAGGGGTGAGAATAAATCTCAGTAAGTTACTAAAATGCAACTACATTACATGCTTATATGATAAACATAAAGGAACAATGTCACAAATGATCATATAGCATATAGCACATAATATGAGAGGCTCCCTATCGCCAACCGTCCCATACCGGTTGGAAATAACGACCAACTCATCATACAACACATAGTGTAAGAGTAAACACTCCTACGAGGATACCAAGCCAAGGTTTACCGAAATAACATGATCATCAGAGAAAACCATCTGAATAACCATCTGAGAAGACCATCTGAGCAGCATAAATAGCTGAAGCCGGGATCCCGAAAACCAAACCATATCCAACAGAGCCAAAGTAACAACGGGCAGCATCAATAGCTGAAACAGGTTCCAGAACCATATAACATAACAACAACAATAGTGGGAGAAAATGACACAAAGTCATACCCCTAAATGCTCACGCGAGGGAGCGAGTTCATCACATCCAAGGCCAATCTGGACTGAGGAAATAGGTCCAGTGGAAAAGCCTTATAGTGCACTTAACTGATGCCACTACAATGCCTTCCACCTCCACTCGATAACATCCCAAACCTGGGAAATAGGACCAGTGGAAAAGCCTTATAGTGAACTTGGCTAGTGTGCCACTATAATGCTTTCCACATCCACTCGATAACACACAAAACCAGCTGGACTTTCAACAAAGAGCACAGTAATAAATACTTGCTAAAACAACAACCAGGGCATGATTCCATAGAAGGAAACCACACAAGCTCATCATAGAGAAGTAAACACGTTTTCACAATAATGTGCACAATCATGACATTAAGTCACCACACAATCCATCTACACAATCACATTAAGTCAAACCCGATCACAAAGGACCAATTCTATCATTTTGATACCTCATAACAATTATCTAGGCATCCTAGGACATCGCCTAAGACCTAGCCCAATACTTAACGAAAAACAAACAAGTTGTTAAAACTCAGACTGCTCGGCTGCTCTACTTACTTGACTCGGCCGAGCGGATCGGTCGAGTCCTTTACTTTGATCGGCCGCTCTCCTAGAACTCAACATTCGACAATAAGGGGATCGGCCGCTCTAATTTACTGACTTGGCCGCTCCACTGCAGAATGGCCAATTCCCAGGAAAAATCTAACAAAGTTCACTTTCACTACCAAGTTGTTACCCAATCCTAAAGCACAACAACATCATTATAACTTCACAACACTACCATACCAACCTCATCTAGCATATACCCATAATAATAAAAGTTATTACTACTCCCTCCGTCCCAAATTTACAAGTATAATAAAAGTTATTACTACTCCCTCCGTCCCAAATTTATAAGTATAATAAAAGTTATTACTACTCCCTCCGTCCCAAATTTACAAGTATAATAAAAGTTATTACTACTCCCTCCGTTTCACCATCCCAAAAGTATAACACTTACAACATACAACATTTATAAATTGCCCAAGGCTATGAACTCAGCCTAAAAACAACACTAACATCCATCTAAAGCCAATTCCATACTACTCCCTTTGTCCCAAAATTACAAGTAACATAAAAGCATTCAAAACATTATTTTTCAACACATATATCATATATAACATATATATGACCATTTTAATAATTAAAGGGGGATTAGTAACTTACCTATTTTCCGGAAAAGTATCACAGAAATAATATTTGTTCGGGTAGAAATGATCTATTCAACACCCTGATCATTTATATATAGTTAGATTTTTTAATGGAGTAGTAAATAAAAAGAAAGAAAATCAAGAAGAGGAAAACCTTACCTTTTTGAGCTTCCATGGAAATGGCGAGGAATTTGGGAAAGTTTTAAAAGAAAATGGTGAGGTGCGCAGGAGAGGGGAGGTGAAGAGATAACACTTAAAGATCTTTTTATTTTTTTCTTTCTTTCCCCTAAGACCCCTCTAATTAACATTAACTACCTAAACCCCTTAGGAACCATTTCCATAAAGGCACATAAAATTCCACTACCACTACTTAACTCTCCAAAACAAATATTACTACTACTAACATTCTAACTAACACAAATAATCAATTAAAATGTGCAAGTCATATAATATGATGCAACACATAATATGCACACATAATTTTAAATTAAATTTCTCAAAATATAAAATAAATATTGAAATAAATAAAACGGATTTTGGGGTCGTTACACTTTAGCCTCCACAGGCACACTAACACCGTTACTATGGTGCACTTCCTGGATCGATATTGCATTCATCAAATCATTGAGTGTCAAGCTTCCTGTACGGTGCTTGAGAGTCATACCAAATTCCTCCCAAGACCGAGGAAACTTCTCAATGATCGACATAACTACGAACTTCTCAGGAAGTTCCATAGCCCCATCCTTGAGTGATTGCAATATGATCTGGAACTCATGCATTTGATCAGTAACAAATTGTTTTCCACAGCATTTTTTCTTCTAGAATATTCATAAAATACTTCTATCCAGATGAAAGATGGAACGGAACCCGTCCAAAAATTCAATGAGTATTTCCCATCAGCCATACGATACTTAAGGAACTTAGACACACAGTACTTTTCAACACCAACATCGTCAGTGTTATACTTTGTGTTAAGCGTTTCCCACAGCGATGCAGCAATGAGGGGAACAGAACAATAAACATCAAAGAGCACATTCGACAGAGCCGAAAGAATGCATCCACGAACAACATCGTCCCTCTCCCTCCACTGCTCAGCAGCTTTCACTGTTGCAGGGTCCTTCTCATCAATAGTAGGGCACTTTTCAGTTAGCATACCAGTCATCCCCTTAATTGACAACCAGATTTTCATCCGTTCCTGCCAGCGCTTGAAGTTCTTACCACCGAACTTCTCTGGAAGATCAGAAGTGTCAACAAGGGACTTGAATGGAGCGTTAACAGCAGACATGATTAATAATAATAGTTTCTCTTAGAATGTTAGAAATTTAATATGCAACGATCAGATTAATAGGGAAATCACGTAAGCATATAACGATATCAGATTAAGACAAAAGCAGAAACGTACCCACAAGAACAAGATCGAGTCGCCTATAATAGACTCTCCTAAGAGAAACTATTGCCCCTACTGGTGCGGCTGAGGGTTGCGGCAAATTCCTCCGAGGATGAAACGATCTCAAGAACGTACCAGGAAATCTTCGCACGAACAGGTACCGAACCACTTGCGACTGCTGTCCCACTTCGCCGGAATCTTACTTCTCAGATCAACCACAGATTATGAATTTAGAGAGAGAACAGTTTCTTAGCAATTTAATTGCGTGTGTAAAACTGATATAGGGATCGTATATTTATACTGGTATATAGTCGGTTTAGGTATTCTAGGAGGACTCCAAAACCTACCCGATTTACAGTGACTTATTCCTGAAGGAAAAGAAACAGCACTGTTAGAGTCCAGTTAGGAAACTAACTGACCTAACAGTTTCATTAGGGACCATTCTGCAAATATTGGAAACTTCAAATAAACTTTGTCCAAAAATATACGCCCACGAACCGAACCATTCGCCCAAACGCCCGTGCTCGGCCCGGCCCGGCCCGGCCGAGCGAGCGCGTGTGTGGGGAAAGGTTCAAGTCCACCTCACATGTAACTTGAACATGAGACTATGATATGCCAAGTAATTTATGGCACATCAACTACCCATTCCAATTCAATGTGGGATGACCCAAAAGCCTTTTATACTTCCAAGCAAAGGGAAGGTTTGCCTTTCCTTTCCCATGTGGGATGGCAACCAACCCATCTCATCCTTGGAAGCCAAAAAGTCTCTTTCAAAAGCTCATCTTTGACGTCTTAGAACTATGGATTTAATCCATCATTTGGATTTCACCAAAACACCAATATTGTTCATGGTATAACATACTACAAGTATAAACATTGACCAAGGTCAAAGTCAACGGGACCCACCAATGGGACCCACTCAAAGTTGACCATTTCAAGCCAAATTTCCAACAATATATATATATATATATATTTGGCTTATTTACATTTTAAAAAACATGAGTTATTTGTTTATATATTGTTTGTACAAAAGTATAACAATAAATTAACATTATTCTTATATTTAGAAATATGATGTTTATTATGAGACTAATGCAAGTGAAGATGATGGAGGAGCGTAATTTGGTTCGGAAATCGACGTCTTAGAATGCTACAAAATTCGCACACGACTTGCGAAACGAGGTGTAGATATCAAGTCACTGTCTCACGGTGACTAGACGTGATTTTAGTCATTCGGGATCGTTTGAGTGGTGAAATCGTCAATTTTTTTTTTGTTTTTAGGGTTTTAATTCCGTAATTATGATTTCTTTTATTTCTTAATAGTTAGTGGGTTTAGTGAGGCATTTATTTAACATTTGTTCAATGTATATACTCCCTCCGTCCCATTTGAAGCTTCACCATTTTGGTGATGGCACGCAAATTATGGCAAGTGATAAGTGTAAAAAGGATTGTGAGAGGGAATAAGTTAGTGGGTATGACATGTGGGGCCTCTAATTTAAATATGTGAAAGGAGAAAGTTAGTGAGTATGACAAGTGGACCCCATAATTTCAGTATGTGAGAGGAAGAAGTTAGCGGGTATGACAAGTGGAGCCTACATTTTTTACCATTTTAAAAAATGGTGAAGCTTTTAACGGGATACCTATTTGGGTAATTGGTGAAGCTTGAAATGGGACGGACGGAGTATGTGTTTTAGGAGTAATGGTTAAGGACATTTTTTGCTTTTATGGATTCTGTGTCATATGTCACTCATATCTAGCTCGTGACCTTATCACAACAAATTTTACGCACAACTACACCTTTAAGAAATATAAATATTCCATTGTGTTGGAAATTAAAACTCAATAGCATGCTCAGAACATAAGAAAACATGCTATGTAAATGCAGCGGAAGAAATGATCGAGTTACCTCTAGCCATTGCACCGATCGGAATCGAACTCCGGGACGGAACTCAAGAACGAGAAGAACTTGAAAGTCTTCTAAACTCTTGCTCTCTATATACTTGATGGTGTGTATTTTCTGAATGAGAATAAGTGAGTTTAGGGACCTCCAAGGGCTGCAATTTATAGGCTCTTTCCATCAAAGAGTAGTGGGTGGTTTTCCCATGATCATGAAGTGGGAAGAGTGGTGGGCGGTTACGGAGCGGTTTGATGACGCCCTAGATTTCTGGGGTCATGGAGATGGAACTCCAATTTTGCTGTCTCTTGATTCTGATCACAACACAAACAAGAACACCGTTAAAACCAAGGCCGGGTTGGAATCCGGCTTAGGCCCTCGGGTGTGAGAGTAAGATCTCTGAGGAAAACCTAAGAAGAAGGTTCAATGAAGACCTTGTGTGTGTGAATAGGATAGAGCACATACCTCTCTCATGGGAGCGGAAAGAAGTATATATATGACCAAGGGAAAGAAACCTGCACAAGGTACTAACCACCCTGGTACTGGGGGGACACATGGCGAGTCCCCAGTGGATCGGTCAGGAGAGTGGCTGGGAAGATGGCGTGTCTGTCAGGGAAGCATGGTTCCATCACCAACCGTTATGGTGTGTCAGGTACGGATAGGTGACGTCTCGTGTACGTTTGTGCCAGCTGGGCACTACGGGCTCCTCAGGATAGCGGGAGGCAGAGTCATCTCGGGCATAGATATCAGGGAGATCGGTCCCCTCGGGCTTACTTGCCCGCGTTCCTCGCCGGTTCGGCCCCAAGAGTTCAGGTCCGGTTCGGGCGTGTTAGGTCGCATTGATTTGGACCGGCGAGCATCCGGTCTAGAAGGCTCGGTCTCATCAGTGGCCCCTAACTCCGAGGGTTAGCTCATTCATGTGCGGCGCGAGGATTTATACTTCCTAGGCTCGATTCGGGCAAATCGCAATAAATACGGGCACGGATTGCAATGGGACGGGAGTCTTAGAATAGTGGTTGACGAAAGGACAGGTGGGCCTCTTGTGTCAGGCTAGTGGCGTAGCCATCTGCCTTTTGACATGACCAGGAACACGTTCATTAAATGCGAACCGTCATCGGTATTCGAAAAAGCAATTCCCGCCTCTTCACTTTTCGGGTTTCGATCGGGTTACCAGATATTTCGGGTCGATCTGACCCATCTCCGGCGCTATAAATATCACGGATGCTGAATCATTCCAAACTTTCGTAACTCCCGTCTCTCTACCTTCCAGTTCCAACGAAGAGTTTGCTTCTCCGGATTCCTACTTTGAAGATCTCGTTCTCGTTCATTACTTCTAATTTACAGGTATTGTTCCGAACTTCACTTTTTCTTCTTTGTTTCGATTCGTCGTCTTAATTTCTGCCATTCTTTTCGTCGCCGTTTTTTCGAGCGCGAACCCTAAAAACTTGCTCTTGTCGAGCTTTCGGATTCACACGAGATTTGTGTGACTTCTCGTAACCTCGTGTCTTCGAGTCCGGATTCTGGCCCCTAATTTCTGAAAATTTGTTGAAATATTGTTGTAGCCATGGAAGGGCTGGATTTAGGGCGTAAACTCCGTCCTGGCCTGTTTGGTTGTTGCCGGAGGACCGGTGGGGTATACAGGTTCCTGTTGAATGCCTGGAAACGGTTGTCTTTGAATGAGTTCATTGCCATAGGTTTAGCATATAGCTGGGAACCCTGGGTCTTGCCCCTGTTGTGGGAAACAGGTCCCTCCGTCCATTATGATTCCACAAGGATGAGGGTGTTGGGGGGAGAGGAACACTTGGGCATTTTTGTCATGGCTGTTTTAACTCGATTCCCCGATAATGTAGATATGTCTGGAAACGCTAGAAGGTTGGTAAGGTCGTGCGGGGAGCGTGTAACCTCGAGTGGCCCTGATTCTCATAGTTGGATGGACGTTCCTTTTAATGACGAGGACGAACAGGCACGATCTCCGGGCTTGGCCCCTGGTGTTATTGAGGTCACGAGCAGTGCGGAAGCTTCCGATCAAGAAATGAGGGTTGATGGTGAACCCGCTCTTGAGGTTGAGGTTAGAGCGATCGTGGCTCACGGGCTAGTTGATGAGTCTGAGTCATCTGAGACACCCTCTGACCCCCGGGGGGATTTAGAGAGAATGGCCCCAGATACCGCGCGTATGGTCAAACGCGTCCGCTCCCCTGTTCAAATTTTGGCTTCCTTCCCCGAGGGGCCTAACGATAGGGTTACGAGTCAGGCTGGAGCCTCCAGCTCTGGAGCGGGCATGGTGGAAGAGCAGGACTCCGATGATGAGTTTCTAACTGTGTATCACATCGATCGCAAAATCTATATCGTCGGCGGTCTTGATGATTATACCTCTCCTTCGGGAAGCAATTTGACTGGTCCTGCCCGCGTCCGGGCAGATAACATCGCTTGTGTGTTTTATCCCGTTCAATTTGAGAATGGCCTCCGGCTTCCCCTGGACCCGTTCATTTGCGAATTCCTGGAGTTTTCCAAGTGTCTCCCAATGGACTTGACCCCCAATGCAATTCGTTATCTGGTGTCTTTTACTGTCGTAAGCAGGGTACTGGGCTATGAACCCTCTTTGTCTTCCTTGTACGTCTTCTTCACCCATCAGGTCACCGCGAGCAGTTTGAGCTTGAAAACGAAACCCAGGTCGAAAAAGATTTTTTCTGCGGCTTCTAACAAATTCGATCAGTGGCAGAGATATCCTCTGGTGATTCAGAATTGACTCGGGTGGCCTTTTTCTAAGCCTGATAATACTTCCCCGGTGTCGACATCTTCCAAGGATTATCCTAGCTCAGAGGGGGGTATCGAGCTTGCGTCCGCCATGCAGGATTATCTCGCCCGGCATACGAAATCGGTTACTTTAGAGGACCAGACCGTGGTCGAGGTTGAACAAGTTTTTGACGTTCAAGCCATTATCAACAATGAGAGTCTTTTGGCTTATGCCGGGGTGGCCCCATGCCGAAATCCTGATTTTGAGAGCAGGGTTGACATGGCTCCTATGTGGCGGGATCCTTGCTGGAAGGTTCACCAGGATTTTGCCTTTGCCCATGAGTGCCCTGCTTGCCGATTGGGGGAACAATGCCCGGATCCGGCTTGACTAGTCTTTTTCATACTTAATCAACTGAAATTTCTTACCTGTTAGTTTATCCGATCATATCTGACTGATTGTTGCTTTTGCCCGCAGATCCCACTGATACCATGCCTCCCAAGAATATTAACGCTTTGAGATTGGCCGCGAAGCAGCGGGAGGCTGAGGCGAAGCAGCAGAGGCAGGCCGAAATGCAGAAGGCCGAGGCCCTAGGGAGAAAACTGCCGATCACGGATCTTTTGGACAAGTCAAAAAAGGTTGTTGCAGTTGTCCCGACGACGGGCGAGCTTCCTCTGCGGCCCCGCGGGAGCGGACGGGGAAAAGATTTGACGGGCTCGGGGTCTCCCACTCTCTCGCACGATGCAGGCAGAAGAGTTCCCGAGGCTACGAAGAAAAGGGGTCCGAGTCCGATCGCTGACCCCTTGCCTTCAAAAAATAAACAGCCCCGTCTGGAGTCTCCTTCTCGCGGTTTTACCGTATCTTCCCCCGCCAAAGGGACTTTATGCTCGGAGCGCTTCCCCGTAGAGTTAATTGAAGATAAGGACCGAGCTAATGAGTTTGGGAAGAAGGTAGCTGAGGCCCCTGAGGTATATGGGGTTGATCTCCATAGCCGTCGCGGCTTCAATTCTTATGTTGGCGATGGGCTTCTGCACCGTATGAACTTCCCGGACTATCAACAGAAGGTGCTGTCCAAGACCAACTTTCTGACCGCCCTGGGTCACGCGGGCTTGGCTATGGCTGAGGTTAGTGTCTCATTTTCCTTGTTTAAACCGACGTGCTCTTTCTTTTTATATATCGATCCTTTGGCCCTCTGATTCCTCATCCCGCTTTTAATATAATCTTCACATGCTCCTTTATTAAAACAGGTTAGCAATGACCTGCTATATATGCGGTCTCA
This sequence comes from Campanula takesimana, assembly GCA_026119855.1. Lineage (NCBI taxonomy): Eukaryota > Viridiplantae > Streptophyta > Magnoliopsida > Asterales > Campanulaceae > Campanula > Campanula takesimana. The sequence continues at coordinate 77,548 of JAOWBW010001496.1, forward strand.
GTATGAAGCTGAAGTTGCTTTGGCCGCGGCGAGGGGTAAGAAATTGGCGGAAGCGAAGGATGAGATTGCCCGCTTGTCCAAGGTCTTGGAGGGCTCGGGAGAGGAGCTGAAAAATAAAGATGCCGAGCTGATGACTGCGGTCAAGGAGAATTCTAAATTGAGCAACGATCTCGACGCAGCTCGCGAGGCTAAAGACCGAGCTGAAGCTGAAAAAGCAAGTGTTGAGTCTGAGAAGCAACGACTTGAAGCTCGACTGGCCGAGGCTGACAAGCGGTTGGAGGAGGGGAGGGAGAAGAACAGGAGCTTATCTGAAAAAGTTGATGAACTTGATGGCAAGGTTTTGGATGCCATACGGTTTGAGAAAGACCGGGAACTCGTTCTGAAAGAAGAGCGAGGGAAAGCCGTCGCCGAGTTTGAGGCGTTTGATGCTTATAGAGAGAAGGTGGAGGAGGCAAGCATAGAGCAATATAACTCAGCTCTCCATATAGTAGGTCGTAATCTGGCAGCTACGGGCAAATACACTGCGCAAGAGATTGCGATTCTTTGCTCCATTACGGCCTCAGACCCTCAATGCTTACCTTGTGTGTGTGAATAGGATAGAGCACGTACCTCTCTCATGGGAGCGGAAAGAAGTATATATATGACCAAGGGAAAGAAACCTGCACAAGGTACTAACCACCCTGGTACTGGGGGGACACGTGGCGAGTCCCCAGTAGATCGGTCAGGAGAGTGGCTGGGAAGATGGCGTGTCTGTCAGGGAAGCATGGTTCCATCACCAACCGTTATGGTGTGTCAGGTACGGATATGTGACGTCTCGTGTACGTTTGTGCCAGCTGGGCACTACGGGCTCCTCAGGATAGCGGGAGGCAGAGTCATCTCAGGCATAGATATCAGGGAGATTGGTCCCCTCGGGCTTACTTGCCCGCGTTCCTCGCCGGTTCGGCCCCAAGAGTTCAGGTCCGGTTCGGGCGTGTTAGGTCGCATTGATTTGGACCGGCGAGCATCCGGCCTAGAAGGCTCGGTCTCATCACGATTGCCGGCGGTTGCTCCTCTACATTGTGGACCACTAACTGAGATAAATCCAACACATTGTTGTTAAAGTAAGTTCTCTTCTTTTTCCCTTTTCACATTTTTCTCAACTTGTGCATAAAAATATTGGGTTTTTCTTTGTGAAGTAAATTGAAATAGTATTAGAATTTTTTGGGTGACTCTCAATTATTCTTGAAAAGGAAAACGGAAGACAACAGCTTGGGCGGCCGCGTACGTTGCTTCTGGGCGACCGCGCACAAGACAGTCTCAACGCCGGAACCTACTGACTATTTGGGCGATCGCCCACAAGCATCCTGGGCGGTCGCGCACTTGTAGAATGGGCTGGAGCGGCAAGTCCGGGTAGGGTTTAGTTCGACAGAATTAATAAAACTGCCGTGTCTTTTTCTTTTGTGCGTAGCCTTGAGAGAGTTTCAGAGTGAGAGAAAGCTAGGGTTATTCATTGTAGAGAGATTGTGAGATTGTGTGATTGATCATCACCTTGTAATCTCCTTGTACTCTTGTTTGGTTATAGTGGATTGTTCTCCGTCGCCCGTGGTTTTTTACTCTTCTTGATTAGAAGGGTTTTCCACGTAAATCGCTGTGTTCTTTGTTTTCAATATTGTTTTTTACTTTGCTATTTTGTGCTTTGATCTTTGTAAGATAAGTAATTATTAGATCATCAAACCTAACAGAATTGAGAAACATAAACTGTAAATTTCTCACAATAAGCCTTAAATTTCCTTTCATAGCAATTAAGGTCCAGGGAACAATTTCGTTATTCTAACTTTTTTATTTTTGAAAGTGGTATGTGCCATGCCATGCCATGCCATCCATCATTTATTTAGTCAAGGTGCTTTTAGCGCACGTCAAGTTATACAACTTGTAAATTTCTCGCTAGTAAAGTGAGAAACCTATTCTTGTTTCATGGTAACAACACCAAATATAATCTGAATTATTAAGCAAGACGGCTGTATTCAAGACTTTTTTTAATTTACGAAGTAACTCTTGTAAAATGAATGATCATTTAAAAATTTTATTTTGAAAATTTTTATTTTAATAGAAAAAATCATAATTATTCTTGTTATTTACTTTTAAAATTTTAATATTGTAAAAATATAATGAACTCTGAAAGAAAAAATGAAAAAAATATATTAAAAGGAATTTATTTTGATATAAAATTTTTAAAATGTCATTCATTTTAGAATAAAAATGATCATTTAATTTGAGATAATTTGGGACAAAGGGAGGGAGTAGTATTTTGGAAGAACTCCTTGCTTACAGTACTCGATTGGAGATGGGCACAAGGGCTACCCGGCCCGGTCCTCTTTTAATCAAGCCCGCGGGTAAACAGGTTTGGGCCCGCCCGTGTTGTGTGAGCCCGCGGGTTAGACCCAGCCCGGCCCGCGTGAAAGTTTTAAGCCCGCCCGCCCTTAAACCCTTTAGCTTTTACCCAACGGGTTTTACGGTTTTTTTTTTTTAATGAAATCTGGGAAAATAAATAAAAATACAAAAAATATATTAAATTTATAAAGAACTTACAACTTAAGTTATAATTTAGTAAAAATATAAATGGCTTATAATATTAGTATATTATTAAAGTAAATTAAAATAGTAAATAAGTTTAGAATTTAATGAATAAAATTGTTAAAATATTAAACATACTGAATTTTAAAAAAATAAGTAAGTATATAGTATAAATAATAGTGAAATAAGTTTAGTATTAATTATGGAATATTTCACTTTCTTTCTTCAAAGACTAGAAAGATAAAGATTTTTTAGGGATTTTAGAAAATTTTGTGTGAAAAATATAGAATATTGATCATTTATTTTATTTATAGTTAGGATTTTAGGGGAAAAAAAAGTAAAAAAAAAAAAGAAAATAGAGAGAAAGAAATGCCCATCTCCACACTCAACTAGTCCTGGTCTTGAAGCAAGATTAAAGTTCAAAGGTTGGAAAAAGAGAACGACTCACGTGAGTGGAGTAAGTATTGTGTGAGACAGTTTTATACATACGGATTTTGATGAGAGCAAAAAATTGGTTTGCCCCGCCTCATCAATAAGAGGCAAACCATTTACTCTTTTAATGAGACCCGTCTCACGTGTAAAATCGTTTCACACAACAGGTCTCGTTGAAACCGTCTCACATAATTAAGTTTGAGTATGCTAGGGGCACAAAATAAGCTCACAAAATCTTGCTCACAACATAAAGTGGCGATATTTTATTGGTTGGATCGATAATGGACCCGACACACTCTAATTAAAATCACCAATAACATCATTACACCTAAGATTTTGTGATTTTTTTGTGGCTAGTATTATTCATTAAGTTTTTGGCACGTGAGTGAGTTAAAAATAAAATATGTGGTCCATTTTCATAAGCCCCAAAAAAATATATAGCCCACAAAAACAAACAAATGTTGCAAGGTTATTAGTCATTTCGTCATTATTACCCACTTAGCTAGCTTTGGCACATGATATCATTGTCCATAATATGGAGGAGAACTCACTCTTACCCCCATGCTTTTTGCGACATGGAACCATCCCTTAGTTGCATAAGTGTATATTCGTATTAGGGTAAATATAAAATCACAAAAAAATGCTATAAAATGTGGCTTACAAAATAATGTGTCAAAATTCTATTGGTGTTTTTTATTAGAGTATGCCGGGTCCACAATCGATGCAACCAATAAAATATCGTCACCTCACTTTGTATCCATAAATTTGTGAACTTCTTTTATGCCCCTAGCATTGCCCTTCGTATTATTCCCATATTAGTCCCGACCTCCTATTTCTTTTTTGAGGAAGTCTCATGTACAACAGTCGCACGGCTGTGCGATGGCGCCGAGCCGAGCCGACCGTTTCTGTTTTTTTTTTTTTTTTTTTTCCACCCCAACTTTTTTTCCTCCAACAAAAGTAACACTTATTATAACAAAATGTAACACTTTTTTATTCAAATGTAACACTTTTTTTAAAAAAATGTACCACAATTTTGCTGCAATAGATTAAAGATAACATAAAAGATTGACAACTAAATTAATGTAACACTTTTTAAAAAGGAATGTAACACTTTTTTTCAAATGTAACACTTTTTTCTCCAAAAATTAACATAGGAATTGACAACTAAACTAATGTTACATTTTATAAAAAATGAATGTAACATTTTTTTTATCAATTGTAACATTTTATATTCTTAAATGTAACATTATATATGAAATGTAACAATTTTTTATTGAGAAAGTAACAATTGAAATGCAAACCCATTTTTATTTTTTATTTTTTGTAAAATTGCTGTTACATTTGACTGTAAAAAGTGTTACTTTTTGAATATGAAAGTGTTACTTTTATCAGAACAGAGTGTTACATCTCAGCTGACAAGCAACTAAAACTTTTTGTGTGTAAAAAAATATGTTTTTTTTTTAAAAAAAATCAAACCATATCATGACCTATGTAGTTTTATTCGTCTCGTCGAGATGAACAAAACGATATTTTTATATTCTTTTTTTCTTAGTTATACATCTCAAGATATAGCATTTTAAAGTTATTTGGTTTTTTTTTAAAGACGACACGTGGCAGCGCGCGGTTTGGTGAACCAGGTGTGGCTCACAGCGCGCCACGTGTCGCTTTTGGAGTGGAGGAGAGGCGGGCGGGTCGGCCCGTGGAGCGGCCCGTCGCACGCCGTACACCCGGTGTATTTGAGAATTTGTCTTCTTTTTTAGGAGCGGCTAATGGTACAAATCTAAACCAACCAATTACGTACCAATCGTACCAAATGTACTTGGTATATCAAAAGTTGATACATGGTACAAATATCTAATTTTGGTTGGTAAACCGTACTAACTTTGAAAATTTAGTCGATACACGGTATTAGTATTTGAATTTGGTTAGTATACCAAGTACTAATATTACTAGCGGGTAACCCGTGCTCTGCACGGGAAACCAATACTACTTCTTAAAAAATATTTTAACTATAGTTAACTAATATAGTAATCATCATTTTAACTAATACTATTAATAAAAAAATTAATCTATATGATTACTATTATTATAATAACTATTATAATTAATTAATACTATTGATAGTAATAGTTAATATATATATTAATAGCAATGATAATCTATATAATAATAATTATTAATATAATTATTATAACAAAATAATATTATTAATAGTAATAGTTAATTGATATAGTAACTATTATGATAATTATAATAAACTAATACTATTAATAGTAATAGTTAATAGATATAGTATCGATTATAATTACTGTAGTTAATATTAAAAATTAATAACTTACTTATATAATAACTATTATAATTAACCAATACTAATAATAGTAATAGTTAATGTATTCTCCCTCTGTTTCGAGTAAGTTGTAACATGTGACTTTTTTTTGTCAACAAAAATGAACTTTGACCAACCATTGGTGACGATCTAATTATTCAAGTAAAATTCTAAAATTTGTAGTTGATAAATTATTAAGTAATTTATCAATAACAATTTTTAGAATTTCATTGTGATCATTAAATCGTCACCAATGGTTGGTCAAAGTTCATTTTTATTGACCTAAAAAAGTCAACATGTTGCAATTTACTTGAAACAGAGGGAGTATAGCCTATTATAGTTAACTAATACTATTAATAGTAAAAAATAACTTATAATGTAACTATTATAGTTAACTAATACTATTAATAGTAATAGTTAACTTATATAGTAACTATTATAGTTAACTAATACTATTAATAGTAATAGTTAACTAATATAGTAACTATTATAGTTTACTAATACTTTTAATAGTAATAGTTAACTAATATAGTAACTATAATAGTTAACTAATACTATTAATAGTAATAGTTAACTTGTATAGTAACTATTATAGTTAACTAATACTATTAATAGTAATAGTTAACTTACTATTAATAGTAATAGTTAACTTGTATAGTAACTATTATAGTTAAGTAATACTATTAATAGTAATAGTTAACTTGTATATTAACTATTATAGTTAAGTAATACTATTAATAGTAATAGTTAACTTGTATATTAACTATTATAGTTAAGTAATACTATTAATAGTAATAGTTAACTTGTATAGTAACTATTATAGTTAACTATTACTATTGATAGTAATAGTTAACTTGTATAGTAACTATTATAGTTAACTATTACTATTAATAGTAATAGTTAACTCATATCATAACTATTATTATGAGCTAATAGTATTAGCTAATAATGAGAATATCAAAAGTCACACACTTTTAGGATAGTGATGATGTGGCATCACGAAATGCAAGATTCTTCCATGATTTGTCCACGTGGCATCACCACATCTCTCTTCACCAACTTTAATATATATATATATAGATAGATTTGAAAAATATGTGTTGAATTATTAATTATATACATAGATGAACTTTGATTGGTTGAGATTTATATTTAATTTTGACTTAACGACAATAACTTTCTCATGTATTTCCATGTGAAAGTTTCTCACAAGCCAAGTAGTAAAAATCTCCAATAAATTGATTTAATTTTTATTGTATAATAATGCATGTTTGTTTTTACCATTTTTAAATGTAAAGTTCACCTTTTTTTCTTTATATTGTTCACTTCGATGGACAATGTAAAAAATTATTCAAATAGAAATTGTTTTTTTTTTTTTTTAATTTTTACCTCAGTTCATACTTAATAGAGTACAATGTACTGACCATACCAACCAAGTATCAACTAGGGGTGGCATGATAGGTATACCAACCTTTTTTACCTTGTACCAGTACCAACCAAGATGAAGTTGGTACATGAAAATGAGTACCAGTACCGTACCAACAAACTCGGTATACCAACTTCTTGGTACGGTTGGTACTTGGTTGGTACGGTTGGTACTACACCTCTACCAAAGAAGGAAAAGTGGAAGACAAATTAACTGAAACTGTCAAAAACTAACTGAAACAGTCAAAAAAAACTAACTGAAACTGTCAAAAACTAACTGAAACAGTCAAAAACTAACTGAAACTGTCAAAACTAACTGAAACTGTCAAACAACTAACTGAAACTGTCAAAAACTTACTGAAACTGTCTAAAACTAACTGAAACTGTCAAAAACTAACGGAAACAATCAAAAAACTGACTGGAATTTTAAATAACACATTTTTTTAGTTTTTTATATACTTTTCTATTAAATTATTAAATATATAATAAAAATTATTTTTATAAAAATAAACTCGGTACACGGTATACCAACCGAACTCACATTTGTGTACCGTGTACCAACCAATAATGCACACTCGGTACGGTACTACTGTACCAAACGTTCGGTATACCGACAGTCGGTATACCAAAGTCATCGGTTCGGCTGGTACTCGGTTGGTAGGTTTGGTTTGGTACAATTGGCCAGCCTTAGTATCAACCATACCAATTCAGTTGGTATACAGGGGCGGACTCACGTTGGCATTTGGGTATGCAAGTGAATCCCCCTTTTTTCTCTAGCCAAGGCAAAAAAAAAATGTTTTATTAATAAGGGCACCCCCTCACAAGCTATGCCCACCCCCCATAATAAAACCAAACAAGAGAACTTAAGTACAGAACAGAAAAAAAAACGTGAAAAAGAATAGGAGGAAAAAAAATTAGAGCGACAGAGTGAGAAAAGAAAAGACGTACGTGACGAGCCGACGAGGTGACGACGAGTCGACCGTCGACGACTCCAACTCCATCCTTTTGCGGTTCCGCCTCCACTCCCACCGTAAGTTTCAATTTTCCAGATTTCAATTTAGGTTTTGTTTGTTGAGTATTGACTGATTTAATTTTTTTTCAATTTAGGGTTTTCAATATAGGGTTTTCTGATTAAGGATTTTATTATTGATTAGTTTGCTCTGATTTTACCGGTATCAACGGCAAGCGTAGAAAGATGCTTCTCAGGGATGAACATTGTCAAGACACATTTACGTAATCGAATTGGTGATCAATTTTTATATGATTGTCTTGTGTCTTATATTGAAAAAGAGTTGTTTTGGAGTGTCACAGATGAAGATGTAATTAAACGTTTTCATAGTATGAAAACGTGTAAGGGACAAATTTAGTATGTTTTTCTTACTTGTAATCGATGTAGGTAGTTATTTAGAAAACAATTACTTTTTGAAACTTTTGTGCAATGTAATTTGTGAACCCCCTTGATTTTGGGTCTGGGTCCGCCCCTGTTGGTATACCGACTTTGATGGTTGCTAATGATATGCATTTTGTTGTAGTAAGTTTAATTTGGTTGGTACACGGCATGGACAAAATACATTTGATATACCAACCAAGTCACCCTTATTCTTTTAAACCTAATACGAAATTCACAAGTGTATAAGCAGTAGAAAATTATATAAAAAGTTGTTAAAGTTTGTTAAAAATGAAAAAGAATATTTAATGGTATTATTTTTCAATTGCGAAAGTTGTAAAATGACATAATTTAAAAATACTACTGTAATGTTCAAAAAGCTAAAATTGCCCCATAACAAGAGTGTGGTTACCTTTTTGTTCATCCTGAAATAAATGTAGCATATTCACATTTTTTATTTTTATTTTTTGAAACCAAAAAAAGAAACATATTATTAATGATAAGAGTAAACGTTTAGAAGTCGACTATCCACAAAAGTCGAAAGTTCGACCCAAACGGTGGGGCTCGCAATTACAAACGCTGACCTAGATATTACATATGCCATATTGGAGAGAACAAGATGAACAAATTGAAGATTTCCCCTGATAAGAACGAAGGCGGATCGAAAGACCAGATTAGATCTCTTGAAGGAGAAGATGGAAATTTGGAGAGAAAAAACGGTTGTGTTGTTTGACGATGTCTTTGCTGTTCCTGGTTAAGCCGGCTTGTTAGATGTAACTTATATGTAGCATATTCACATAAGAAAATAATCTCATGAAAATCTATCATGATACAAATTATATAAAAATAAATAAAAAAAAATCTTAATTAATTTTATAAATTTAACTGCGCCACTTATCATTACAATCAGACCCGGTTATAGGAGCGTGCAAAATGCCCAATTGCACCGCGCTCATTTTTTTCTAAGTCCCCATATTTTCCCCCACCCCAACACCTAGCCCAAAACCCCTTTAGACAAAAATTCAGAAACGGGCTTGTTGTATGCTTTGGTAAATGATTCTCTCACCTTCCAACACCTAGCCCAATACCCCCATATTTCCTACTTGTTGAAAATAATATTGTGAAACAAACAATTCCATCTCAAACTTTTCATTTTCCTAATATATACTAGGGATGGCTAAACCGGACCGGAACCGTCGAACCGGCCCGGAACCGGAACCGAAAAAAACGTAACCGCCATGAACCGCCACGAAAACCGGAACCGTGGGAACCGGAACCGTTTTGGATAAGGGCCGGTTAAGGTTCAACCCCCCCCCCCCCAAAAAAAACCGTGAACCGGCGGTTCCGAACCGCCCAACCAAACCGCGAACCGGAACCGTCTGAACCGTCAGTAAAACCGTTAAAAAACCATCAAAATCATTAAATTTCAAACAGCTTCATTAGAATTAACCGTTACTAATGGAAAGTTGACAAGAAAAGTTGTGTTTTGACTGATTTTTTTGCCAAAATCAGTGAATGAAAATAATAAAAATGTGTTTTTGACCGATTTCTAACAGTTTCATCAGAATTAACCGTTAAAAAAACCATAAAAAAATGATCCGTGGAACCGAACCGGAACCGGACCGGAATCAAACCGGAACCGTATTGTGACAACCGGAACCGGAACCGGTGTAACCAAGGGCCGGTTAAGGTTCACATAAAAGCCGAACCGGAACCGGCGGTTCCGAACCGGAACCGTAACCGGAACCATGTTTGGTCATCCCTAATATATACGTTATTTTTTAAATAAAATATTTAAGTTGTAAAAAGTTGAAAATAATATTGTGATTATTTTTTTATGTATTAAGGGTCTAATATTCATATTAGCACATGCCTCAAACTTTATTGAGACGGGCTAATTACCATATAGAGTAATTTATTGGATAGCTATACTGTATACTAGGTGGCATATATATATACGGACAAAATTTAGCAAGTAGTATTATCAGTAGTGTATAATTATCTTTGTTGCCTTACTTGTGGGTTGTGGCTTACATTTGTTTAAAGGGTTGTTCTCCTGTAAAACGCGTTTTTGGTTTTCAAAACCTTTAGAAGACTTTATATTGATATCCAAAAGGGTTTATACTGATATCTAAGACCCTTCTGCCTATCACTTTCAAAGGTTCTGGCTATCAATCTCAAATCCAGAAAGCTTTATATTGATATCCAGAACCAGAGAACCCTTCTGGCTATCACTTTCAAAGGTTCTGGCTATCACTTTCAATTGTTCTGCTATCAATTTCATATCCAAAAGGCTTTATATTGATATCCAGGACCCATCTGGCTATCACTTTCAAAGGTTCTGGCTATCAATCTCATATCTAGAAGCCTTTATATTGATATCCAGAACCGTTGAGAAGTTTCGATTATTTACAAAAATGTCATCGCGTTTTTTTTTAAAACATGTTTTTTTCCTAAGCGTTTGGAAAAACGAGTTTTTTTTCTTCAAGATTTTGCGTTATTTAAGTTTGTTAAACTCTGATTGCAGTTTCACTTCTACTACCAAAGAGCATTTAAAACACGACTCCCAAATGATACTACTTCATCCCGACCAAAATAACTATTACTTTGGCTATTTTCACAAGTTTTAAGGAAAGCGATTATTACTCCAATTTAATGAATAAAGTATCATATATACCCTTATTTATTATCACTCTCACCTACATTTCTTTTCACAACAAACACAATCAATTAATAACAACAATTTACAATGTAGGGATGATTGCCGATGGGATGATGGCAGGATTCAGTGAGAAACTCAAAGCCAAAGATAAGCTCCTTCCCGATAGAAAAGAAAGGGTCTACAAGCTATCTGAGCAAACTGGTGCCTCCATTGCTGAACGTAAAAGGGTCTTGGCAGTCAGCAAAGAAACTAATGATGATCTTAAGGCATCTTCTGCCGAGTTTGTAAAAGCCAAGGAAGAAAATCTGAAGTTACACGAATCCCTTGTTCAAGCTCAGTTGAAAATAGCTCAATTGGAAAGAAAGAATGAGACCCTGAATGAAATTGTCAGTAATTTTAACCAAAACGACAATTATTTTGGACCAAAATTTTGGTCCAAAAGTGTCCCGTACTTAAAAAGATCATCACCTAGCAAATTAATGAGTAAACTTCTTTTCTGCCCCTCGTACTATTGCATCAACATCAATTTGACACTCGTACTGCTGAAACACTAAATGTATGATGCGTACTATTGATTTGGTAACAAAATTAGAGGTGGCAATTTGTGTCCAATGGGTATACCCATAAAGGTTTTATCATGCTTTAAAGTATTGTACATTGTATCATGTACAATAGTTTAAAGCATGATTTTTTTAATTGATAACACCCATTGGGCAATCGAAACACCCATTTTGCCACCCCTAAACAAAATCAACCAATATTCCTAACGCCAGTTAAATATTTAACGAACAAGTCCTTGTAGGAAATTGTCGACCGGGTCAACGCTTACATAGTAGTTGATTGGACAAAAAATGCTATAACATTTATTGAATTTCTAAAAATAAATTTCAAAAAGTTCAAGGAAAAAAGTTGTAATTTCAAGCCCCAATCCGGCACACTTCACTCAGATTAACTGGGTTTAAACTCCCAGACATCCTTCCGCCTCTAGTCTCTCCACCCCCGGCCGCCACCACGACCAAACGCACATCCAACCCATCCACCGCAGCCCAAAACCACTATCTACCTCAAATTCTCTCCGTATGGATCTGGGAAAATTTCTACTAAATTCTAAGTATTTTCAACAGTGCAACAACAACAATCAAGACGAAATGCCTCAGTTTATTCGAATTTTGATGACCAACAACAAAGAGGACAATGCCTCAATTAATTCTGATTTCAATAGCTGCAGAAAAAAAAAGGTTACGACTACTTCAAGATTGAATCTGTAAAATCGTACCACAGCCAAAGCAAGAAAAATCAATGAGACCAAAATGAATTCGAAATAGATTATGAACAGGTAGAATCTGACAGAGAAGAAGGTGGAGAACCGATAAAGACTCCAGATCTTAAATAGGTACACATTCTAATTTCGGATCTTCAATATAACTAAGCCACCGGTGCAGCCGCATCGGCCACCGTCCACCGCGTCATCAACATCAAAGTTTGATGATGTTGGATCTTCATCCAGTGGAATATCGGAAATGGGGATATGAAAATGGTGGTGTGTCACGGAGATCTGGCGGAGATTGTTGCTGCCATCAAGGAGTACTTTCATAAGGCGGCCTCCGTAGGTGAACATGTGTCGGAGATGCTTGAAAATCGACCAGTTTAATCGGAGCTTTCAGCGAATAAAAAGTAGGGTTTGAAATTACAACTTCTTTTTTTTTGAACTTTTTGAATGTTCAAAACTTATTCTTAGAAATTCAATAAATGTTAGTGCATTTTTTTGTCTAGTAAGCCGCCATGTAAGCATTGACCGGGTCACCAATTGTCTAATAGGACTGGTCCGTTAAATATTTAACCGGTGTTAGGAATGTTGGTTTATTTTGTTACTAAATCAATAGTACACATCATACATTTAATGTTTCAGCAGTACGAGTGTCAAATTGATGTTGGAGCTATAGTACGAGGGGTATAAAAGCAGTTTACTCCAAATTAATTGAAAGTCAATTGTTTAAAATTTTGAACTCCTTCAGTCATACGATGAGGGGGCATAAATTTTTTTTTTTTTTTTTTTTGTGTGGCCCCAATGATAAGTTACATTACTCAAAATAAAAAAAAAAAAATTAAGCACTTCTTTCTATAGTGTGATTTTCTTAATTCGCGTGAATACTCATTTTTCCCCCTTATTGCGAGGAGGGAGTGTATATTGATCCTTCTCAAAAGAAAAAAAAAAAAAAAAAACTTTACTAATTTTGTAATTTGTAACTTTTTTTTTTAATTCTTTAAAAAAGAAAACTTGGATTTACATTTTCTGAACTAGCAGTCCTTGTTTTATACTCCCTCTGTCACGTAAAATTTGTCTCATTTTAATTTTTGAATAATACTAGAGGCACAAAAAAGTCACAAAATCTAAGGTGTAATGATTTTATTGGTGTTTTAAATTAGAGTGTGGCGGGTCCATTATCGACGCAACCAATAAATATCGTCACCTCATGTTGTGAGCAAGATTTTGTGAGCTTATTTTGTGCCCCTAGCATTGCTCTTAATTTTTTTTAGTTAACAATTGTTAGCTTTGACCATATATTGATATCAATCTAGTGATCACAATGAATATAAAAAGATTTTGTTGGTAAATCACTTACTGATTTTTTAATTAAAATTTTAAAAATTTCACTAAAATGATTAAATTGATCAAAATTTTATTTGTGTTAATTATTAAAAAAAAAAAAAAAAACTTTCCGGATACGGGAGTATTTTTAAAGAATTTTGGTCTGTGACACTAACGCATGAGAAAATTAGATGCTGGGCCTGTCTCAGGATAACCTTTAATGGGCTTTATTTATGATCACGGCCTAACAGTTTTTTTTTTTTTTTTTTTTTTTTTTAATGATGTTCTCTCAAAACCCCTACCCAGTCCCAATCTGCAAGTGCCGCCAAGTGGGCCAAATCTACACAATTTTTTTTTCAATCTAATTCTTTAAAATTAAATAACTACTCTTTTCGTTGTCGATCCGAAGGCTAATTTCATTACCCCATTAACATCAAAAAAAAAATTGTTATTGTTAATGTATAATGTACTGTATATAATAGTGTATCAATAAAAAGTTGTTAACTTTTAATGAACATATTAAATTAACTTAAATTTATTGCTCAAAGTACCTTCGACTTAACAAAAAAAAAAAGCACTTAACAAAAAAAAACAAAAACAAACAATAAGATCATTACGGGACGGTGGGAGTACAACTACATACTATGTCTAAAAATGTTGCCTGGCTTCTGCCAATGCATGAAACTTACTTGTTCTATTCAAATTTGTTATTCTTGTCCTCTCCTCTCTTATCTTATTTTTGTTGAGTTTATTGCAAAACCGACGTGCGTACTTTCAATTTTTTTCAATTTAACTCGCAAACTTTGGAAACATCAAATATGGGTAGCGTACTTTAATTTTAAAATTTTGAGACAACTTTTTTAACACCCGGTTAAAAACATAACAGGACACTCTGTATAGGGGTTAAAGTGTAAGAAATAAAACTTAAAGCCCTAAATCATGCTGCAATAAACTCAAACTAAAACCTTGCTGCAATAAACTCAAGAAGCCACACCACCACCCAACACCGCCACCAGCTCAACCATCAACACCACTCCCAAAATTCATATCCCAACTCTCACAAACCTGTTAATATCTCATAAACCCACCTATTCAAAAAGCAAATAAAAATTTACAACTAAATTGGGGGAAGTCCAAGATGATGTCAAACCTAGATCTAAATTTTCAAGCCATAATCGGAATTTTAGAAACCCAGATCAAGAGTTCACAAACAAAATATGAATTCAATTGTGTTATAAGTCGTAGCTGCTGTCATCGTAATTCGTGGCTCGTCTCGTCTTCTACTAATTTCATCATTGAACTTTTGTCTTCCTAATAGTTAGACAGCTGTGTTGCTCCATCTTTGATATTGTATTTAATTTCTAAGCTCCGGCAACCAAAAACCGATCAAAATCAAAACCAGAACGAGGAAGATCAAGAGGCGGCGAAAAGAAAGTACCAGAGACGATGGCGGAGACGGAAGGAATGGAGACAACGGCGGAAATGGAGGAAGGTGCTAGAGATGAAGAGGGGCGGACATGTTGAAGGAGAGGGTCTGAATGGAGGATGTTGACTGTAGACGGAAGTTCGTGGGGGCGAGGGTGGTGCCGTCGCCGGAGAAGAAAGCTAGTCTAAAAGAAACGGGAGGGGTGTGGCTGGGGAGGGACGGCGCATCTGAAAGTAGGAAACCAAGGTTTTAGTTTGAGTTTATTGCAGCATGATTTAGGGCTTTAAGTTTTATTCCTAACACTTTTACCCCTATATAGAGTGTCCCGTTATGTTTTTAACCGGGCGTTAAAAAAGTTGTCTCAAAATTTTGAAAATCAAAGTACGCAAACCACATTTGATGTTTCCAAAGTTTGCGAGTCAAATTAAAAAAAAAAAATGAAAGTATGCATGTCTGTTTTGCAATAAACTCTATTTTTGTTACTCCTACAAGTACACTACGTTCTTCTCAAAGTACCTTTGAGTAATAATTTAGGCTACTTTTAATTATCTTAATGAGAATCTAGAAATTGGTATTGATAGTATTTATATTAGTGCTAGTACTTATGCCCGTGCCGGTGGCACGGTGACAGTACAAACACGATGACCGGTACATGCATGATGATATGTTAATATGTCAAAGAACATATTCTCTCCGTCCCAAATTGATAGTCCCATTAAACTTTTCAAACATTTTACAGAAATATATCTCCAATGTTCTGTCACTGAATACTCAGTTACATGTCACCGCATTCATGTGCTTATTAGTTTCGCCATTGTTGTCTTATCCCATCCTCCACCGTCACCTTCGCCATTGTTGTCATGATACAGGTGAAAGAGCAACACAAATGACATAAAAGTCTCAAACGCTAAACTTTCTCAAGTAATGACATGCATGACAGCATCAACAGTAAAATACTTGAAAACAGAAAAAAACAAAACACCCCCATTTGACAAAACCAAATTAATAGAAAAGCGAAAAAGAAGAAAAGCAATAATTTTAACCATTTGCAGAAATGTGGTGGGGAGAAGGGATTGAGAATTGGAGAGATGAAATCATTTAAGACAACAGTAGGTAGTTTAATGGTCAAGCATACCTTATAAGATTCACTTGCTGAAATACATGTAATTCAAGTGGCTGCTCATCTTTCTTCCCCCCACTCACATACAACCTCTGCCACGTTCCATCAAAAAAGAATATAGATCAGATCCAAATAGAGATACTTAAAAATTTTGGATTATATCCTCACTTTGGCTAGAAAAATTAGACCAATCTAGTAAAAATGAAGGCATAAGCCACCAACTTGATCAAGGGCAAAGTTGATTTGCCATGGCATATAGGTACTTGCAATTCATGTAACAAATGATATACCTTTATATCATGAATGCCTCCAGTCCAGGGGCCTCTGTATTGACACCATGCTCCAATTGAGCAGGGATGCTTTCTTAAAGTATATCTCTATCTATTAGTACATAAAAAGAAAAAGCAGGACCATGGCATCGTAGCTTACCCAATTCCTTTTCTTTTCTTTTTTTTACCATATTGAATGACAGGTTCTCATTGCCCATTTGACATTGCTATTCTGGCCAAAGATGTAAAACTCGCTTCATTCATCGGAACCTTCCCCGAATCATTTCCTCATAGATTTCAGACTCCTCTTGATCGCATAATTTTTCACGCCTTCACTTACCGTAGTTCTATAACTTTCTCTATCATTTGCATGTTCAGCATCACCAATCATCAAACAAAGTAACCCATCAAATGTTTGACCCCCCCCCCCCACACAACAACTCCCAATAGCAATTAAAGAATTGGTTAAAAATCCTTCTACTTCTCTTTACAGTTTGCGTGCCTCGGGAGATGAATCCGCCATACTCAAACTCGTAGCTCTAAATGAATCCGTCATACTATTACTCACTCTCCTAGCTCTACTCCCACTATTTGCAGGCTTGATGATTACAGCAGCACAATGGTAACTGCTGTGAGTCGGGAGCGAGAAGCGACATTACTGCAGAAGTCAAAGGTAAACCCAAAATAAAATCAAATCGAAATTCCCTGATGTAATAGAGAAGCCAAAACGATAGTAGAATAAACAAAATTGAGGGTTTCAGCGTTACCTCAGCCATTTCATTTCTCTCTACCATACATATAGTGTAAATCTTTTGCTTCTGACTACAAATTAAACTAATATTGAATACACGAATGAAGCGATTTTATCACACGAAGTTATCCGGAAAAAAATAATTATACCCACTACTGCACTATACGACCGCAAATAAATCTCCTAATTCATAAATTAATTTAAATCAAATGCCCAACTTTAATTGGTTTAAAATCTAAAAAAAATGTCTTGACCTCCACAAACTTAAACAAATTACCAGTGTACCTAAATACAATCAATATAAGAACAGTATAGTCGAAATATGTGACAATTATTTTGTTGTAAGAAAAATGGAGATATAGAGAGATGGGTGAGAAGAGAGTTCTACCTGTGTGCTACAGTAACATGCAAGTTAAAAGGCGAAGCCATCGGACTACATCCCGCTCCTGATAATCAAGATTGCCACAACTTATAAGTGTAGTTAACAGAAGTTGAATAGGTTAGGAGAGGGAGAGGAGGAAGAATTCGACAGTTAATCCAAAACAAAATCAAATAGAAATAACAAAACAGTTCAAACGGTAGAAGAATAAAGAAAATTGAAGGTTTCACAGTTAACTCAGCCCTTGCAATTCTGCATTTAAAATTTTAGGATTGTCGTAAACCCACATCGAAATTCAAAATCATCGCGGAGAAGAGATGGAGTTGGACGTCCCAAACAGAAATCAAAAGAGGAGCGAACATACCTCGAAAACATAAATTGTGTACAGCCGGTCGGTTGATTAGGGGCACCCTCTTCACAATCGTCACCTCCAGTCAATTACCTGCACCCAACCCAATGATAAAACAAAATAGCAGTAATTCACAAAACCTAATTTTGGTCAAAGAAGGAAGCGCAATGATAAAACCAATTGAGAGAGCGGAGAAAGAATGCAGTCGTGCGCAACCGTCAAGGCGTGAGCAACCGTTGAATTAATCATAGCACTTTAGTGAGATTAATAGGCAAAACGGGGGCAAGAGGGAGCAAGAGTTTCAATTTTCGTAAAATGGAGGGGAGAGGGGATGCTTACGGAGAACTGAGAAGATGAATGGCCGCCGGTGGGTCTTGTACGGGGAGTAAGAGCAGGAGTTTCCTGTGTTGATTTTAGGCGTCGGATGGGAGAAGGCGTAAACAAAACAGGACGGAGGAATAGAAACCGCCAAACCTTGGCCGTATGATCAGTCCATTTGATGATTAATCTGACGATTGAAAATAAAACAAAAAAAGACTCATTAATAATAGCCCTAGGATCACAGCGGTTATCGATTAATTTGAGCCTCTCTTAGTCTTTTGTCAATAAGCGGTTATCTTTGAACTGTATTATAATATAGAGATACCAATAACATTTTCTAAATTTTCATTAGGATAATTATAAACAACTTTAATTATTGCTCAAAGTTCCTTCGTAGTAACGACAAAAAAGAGGGACTATCTTTCCGGGACAGAGGGATTATACACTCCATCTGTCCCATAATGGTAGTCCCATTTGACTATTTAAAGGTTTTAACAACATATTGTCATTTTCATTACTACCTTAGTGAGGCTTAATTATTCCTCCAAATAAACTCTCTTGCAACAACTATTACTCCTCAATAGATTTATCACAAACACGCCAGTTTTAGAAATAGGACTATCTTTTTTTGGGACAAACATAAATCGGAAAAGGGATCATCATTTTGGGACGGAAGGGGTATGTAATTTTCAAATACTTGTAGCTGAGTTTTCATTGTACATTAATTGAATGGCAGGGAGGTGAGGCGGCAGTTGTTTGGGAGGTACAGGCGAGGCATAGTCGTAGCCATAGTAGACCGGAGTAGAAGTCCCTACAGTCATCGTAGCATCGAAGAGCGTTCACATGGAGGGAGAAGACATAGGAGGCATGAAGAGAGAGAGAGAGAGTATTCGGTTGAGAAGGCACAGGAGCACAAGCCCTATTCATAGGAAAGCAGGAAGTATCGAAGTCAAGTTAGGGAAGGTAGTGAAGAGAGGCGTGCTAAGATTGAGCAAGGCAAAGAGAATAGGAAAATCTTACCGATTCAGAAGATGGTAACAATAATAATGCCAGTCAGAACAATTCTTTCGTTTGGAACGTCAAAAAGAAATCAAATAAATTTAAAAAATATACTCCCTCCGTCTCAAAATATCTTCCTATTTCCACAATTTGAGCTTTAAAGTGCATGAACAAAATATGGCTATTGAAGCAAGTGTTCATATCGTTCTGTGTAGCTTTTAGCATACTTGAAGAAATTCAAATTTCCTCAATTTATGTTACGATATCTTTTTTGAGAAAATTACCACCTAATCCCCAATCCTAAGTGAAACTACCATCTAGTCCAAGCCAATATTTTACTTTACCACCTAGTTTAACATTTAAAAATAAAATACCATAGAGTCCATTACCACATCTAAATCCCGAAACTACCCCTTATCTAAATAAAACCACCCACCCTTCCCCCTCCTCTCATTCAACAGGTACGCAGACAGACACCAACACACCGTCTCTTTCTCTCTCCACTAGCCCACCTCCGGCGAACCTTCCCCACCTCCGGTGATCCCTCCCCCATCAACTGCCGTTTCGATCGCTCATCTCCGGCCAACCTACTTCGCCTCTGAACACCGTTTCGATCGCTCATCACAGATACCCTCACCTCCAGCGAACTCCATTCCCCACTCCGGCGACTGCTATACTCCTCCTACTCCGGCGAATACCACCTACAACATTAACCAGCATTTTAAGCCTCTGATCGTCATAGATCTGGCATTCCAAGCCTCTGACCGTCGTAGATCCGGCGTTGACTCTCTGTCTTCGAACTCCGCTCCAACTCCGGCAACTTCTCCTACGCCGGTGACCCAGGTGAGCAGATCTACCTCCTTCCGTCGTCGTCTCCAGCGCCTGCATCAGCCATAGAGATATAGGAAGAGGAAGGGGGAGGGGGAGGGATATTTCTTAATTTAAAACTGTAAAGTTATTCTTGTCAAATTAAATTAGCTGCTTGAAAGAAAATTGCCTACCTCAAATTTTATCCCACTTAATGTCTGGGGTATTTCTCTATGTTCAATCTGAGGTATCCAACTATCTCACTTGACTACACCATACTGGCAGATGTTGGGTGTTGTTGCCTGATTGAAGATTCAATTACAAGCTTTATCTAGTTTTGTGTTTGGCGATTTTAACTTTGACAAGGTAGCCATGGGTGGTATCTAATTCTTGGTTTAGCTTCTTACATACCATTCCCATTCTCCTCAGCCATAGAGAGATAGGAAGAGGGAGGGGGAGGGATATTTCTTAATTTAAAACTGTAAAGTTATTCTTGGACAAATGTGAATTTTCTTGGAACTTAGTTTGTTCTTGTAACAATTGTGAAGTTTTTTTAGGAACAATAAAGAACTTGTTCTTGGAACAACTTCGAACTTGTTCTTGGAACAAGTGTGAACTTGATTTGAAAAAAAACAGTGAACTTATTTTGAAACAAAACAGTGAACCTGTTCTTGGAACAAGTGTGAACTTGTTCTTGGAACAAGTGCGAACTTGTTATTGGAAAAATTACGAACTTACAATTGCGAACTTACAACTGTGAACTTGTTCTTGAAAAAAATGGTATTTTTTTTAAAAATGTGAATTTGTTCTTGGAATAACTGTAAATTTGTTTTGGAACAACTGTGAACTCGATCGTGTTCTTAGTAGTTTAGTTGACAACTGTGAACTTACTGATTAGTTCACAGTTCTTTGGTCGCCGGAGTCGATCGTGTTCTTAGTAGTTTAGTTGACAACTGTGAACTTACTGATTAGTTCACATTTGTTTGGTCGCCGGAGTTGTTTAGTTGACAACTGAGAACTTACTGATAAGTTCTCAGTTGTTTGATCACCGGAGATGGTGGTAGCCAAAAAAATAGTCGCCGTATATGGTTGCTGGAAATTGGTGGTCGGAAAGGTCGCCGAAAAATAGTCACCGGAAAATAGTCGTCGGAGGTGGTCGCCGGAAATAGTCTCCGAAAAATGGTCGCCGGAGGTGGTTGGGATGGGTGGTCAAAGGTGGTCATGGTGGTTGGAGAGACAAAGTGAAATGATGGAGGGAGTGGCATCAATGTAATTTTTCATTATTTATTAAGGGCATGAGTGTCCTTTTAATAGTCATTGGACTAGGTGGTAATATTGCAAATTCCTTGTTCTAAGTGGTAATTTTCATTAGGCTGAGGGACTAAATGGTAGTTGCCCCATGTTTTTTTTTTTAATGTTGTTTCGGTAATTATGTTTGATTTTTAAGTGCACGTATTTGCAGTCAGGTGGTCACAGGTTGTGTGTCACCACCAGTGGCGGATCTTGGATTTCTAAACACCGGGTGAACAATTTATACTACATAACTTTGAATTAAAAAAAAAAATCGAAACGCAATTACACTACAATTCATAACTTCAAATACAATTGTCTCATAAACAAGTAACAGCACAAACAGTATACTTTGTCTGCTGCAATGCTATACTCTAGCCAATCATGATAATCATCAAACCACATTGGATTAAAGCGACGCATTTTAGTTCCAATCATTTTTTGAGGAAAAACATGACTGATAGGTTGACAAGGATCCTTTTGTATATAGTATCTTCTAATATCATCTACTTGATTTGGATGATATTCATAAATCCTTTTTCTAAATGCGGGATCCGAAAGAAGACTATTCAAATCAACAAATTCTTTACTAGCAGAAGCCATCACGGGGACCGATTGTTGACTTGGTGCACTACTAGAATTACACACCCCAAAACTAGTTTCACCATCCCCAATTTTTTTCCTTTTGCTAAGAAATTTGTTCATATTCAATAATCAACCAAAAACACCAACAATCCTACAAAAAATCAATGAAATAACCATTCAAACACACATATATTTTAAGTCAAACATTTAATAAACACTCATATTGAAATCACCCATGAAATTTGAAGAAAAAAATTCAAAACCCCAAAATAATATTCAAACCCTAGATTTCAATTTACTTCAATCCAGAGAAAGAGAATAAGATGAGGGACTTGATGATACTTACAAGAGTGCGAATGATTGAGAATAATGCTTGGATCGGCTCTTGATCTCAGGTGGATTTCCGATCGCTCTCCCTGTTGATCTGTTCTCGTTCGCGAATTCGCGTGCGCAGCGCACTCCTTTCCTCCAGTCTCCAGACTTGTGTTTGCAAATTGCAATTTGTGGGCTGGGCACTGTTATCTCCCTCTCCCGCAAAACACAAATAACAAATAAGGTGGGTTTCTTATTCCTTTTACTAAGTTCACATCCCATCTAGTTAATTTAATACTATAACTCATTTTTTGGGGGGTGCACTTAGTAAAAAAATTAAAAAATGGGTTGACCAGGTGCACGTGCACCCCCTCCTACAACGTAAGATCTGCCCCTGGGCCAGTCTCCATACTTGTGTTTGCAAATTGCAATTCGTGGGCTGGGCTCTGTTATCTCCCTCTCCCGCAAAACACAAATAACAAATAAGGTGAGTTTCTTATTCATTTTACTAAGTTCACATCCCATCAAGTTAATTTAATACTCTAACTTATTTTTTGGGGGGTGCACTTAGTAAAAAAAATGGTTGACCGGGTGCACGTGCACCCCCTCCTACAATGTAAGATCTGCCCCTGCTCCAGTCTCTAGACTTGTGTTTGCAAATTGCAATTTGTGGGCTGGGCTCTGTTATCTCCCTCTCCCGTAAAACACAAATAACAAATAAGGTGGGTTTCTTATTCCTTTTACTAAGTTCACATCCCATCTAGTTAATTTAATGCTCTAACTCATTTTTTGGAGGGTGCACTTAGTAAAAAATGGGTTGACCGGGTGCAAGTGAACCCCCTCTTACAACGTAAGATCCGCCCCTGGGTGGGACGGACCAAAAGGGAAAGAAGTCTCACTTCTGCCGTCTTTATTGGGCACACAAATTAAGAAAAAGTAAGAGATAAATAATGGATGATGGTGTTTGTGAGTATGAAAAATTAAATAGGAGAGAGAATAAGGGGGAGGAATAGTAAGTTGATTGGTGTTTATGAGTGTAAAAGTAAAGTAGAAAAGAGAATGAGTAGGTGAAATAGTAAAGATTCTTTGCAATTTTGGGCCAGTCCACATTAACCTGAGACGAACAAAAAAGGAAAAAAAATCCACATTAACCTGAGACGGAGGGAGTATATATATATATATATATATATATACAAAAACTTGTATGAGAAAAGTAATAATTCAAAAGTAATACTTATTATAACTAAAATGTAACGAACGTGTTACTTATATATAACATTGTTTATACATAATTATAACACATGTATAGAAAAGTAATAATTCAACCATTACACTTTAAAAATTAAAAACACTTGTGTTAGTAACATTATAAAAATAAGAAAGTAACAATTTTTATAAACGAATGTTACATTTTTCATACTCACAAACACCTCCTCCCACTATTTTTCTCTTACTTTTCCTTGATTTGTGTGTCGAAATTTTTGGTCTCAAAGTCACATGAAACGGTGGGATTATATACCAAGCTACAAACATAGAAACCTATCTTGAAAGAATCCTCCTCCTACTCTTATTAAGGAGAATCTAAAACTGGGATAACATTATTATCCCAAACATTTACCAGTATTATCCTATTCACAGCAAATGATTGATTGGTTGGTTCAAAGCAAGAAATCTATGAACTTGAGCCACGGCATCCCACTTTTTGTTGCTTTCTCTGCTTCCTTTGAGCATGATGTTGCCGTTGTCGTGCCCCCACCACCACCACCACCCCCTAATTCTGAGGAGGAACCACCACCACCGCCCCCTAATTCTGAGGAGGAATTTTTGGGGCAGAGAAAGAAATTCCTTGATCCTAACGTTATCAGCTTTTCTTCTGTATCCAAACCTGCTCAGTCCAATTCAGGTTCAGAATAAGAAAAACTAAGAAAAAGTGGAAAAACTAATATCGTAATATCGTAGCGTTTTGGACAATTATGTGACCCATTTTGCATTAGTTATATCGTACAATTTATATTTGAATAATACTCTCTGCGTCTCAGTTTAAGTTCTTAATTAGTTTAATTTCACACGGAAATTAAAAACAATAATGTTATGAGTATGAAAAGTAAAGTAAGAGAGAAAACAGTTAGAAGTTTTGTTGTGAGAATGATAGGTGAGTCTCATTATCAATTTTAAGTAATAAAGCAACTAACTAAGAACTTTAAACTCAAACAAACCAAAAAAAAAGTAGGAACTTAAACCGGGTCGGAGATTCAGAGGGAGTACTAGTTTATGACCAAAAAAACTACTCCCTCCGACCGGATTAAGGTTTTTAGTTTGACTTTACACGGACGGAGATTAAAAAAAAAGTAAATGTTGTGAGTATAAAAAAGTAAGTAAGAGAAAGTAAGAGAGATAAAGTGGGTAGGAAGTTTTTGTTGTGAGAATAACAAGTGGATCCCATAGTCCATTTTAGGCAATAAAGCAATTAAGAACCTTAGTGTGGGACAAACAAAAAAAAGAAAGTAAGAACCTTAGTCTGGGACGGAGGGAGTATTAATTACGAAATTCAAATATCGTAGTAGTTATTAAAAAAAAAAAAGTCAAAATAAAATAAACCTATGTTAAGACATGGAGTATCAATATGTATAATGCACATAATCCTAATCCTAATCCTAATCCAAAACTAATTCAAAGTCATGTTCAAATTATGGTGATCAATTAAGCTACACCACTACTATGTGTGTTTCTGTGTGTGAGAGAGAAATACTTACTTTCTAAGCTAAACTGCGAGTAGTGGAGACCGAACCGCGAAGGATCCATCGTCGAGAATATCGGACGCCTGCCTTCCTTCGTGTACTGCCGTAGTGCGGCAGCAATCAAGTCGCCGACGGTGGACTCCGGCGATATCAGTACCTGCACAGCCCCTACGCTCTTCTGAATCGTAACGTTAAGCAACAACTTCGTCAGCTTCCGCGGCGTCGTCGTCTCCGTAATTGAAACTCCGGCCAACCTCTTCCCTTCGAGAAGGTCCGACACCGTCCTAGGTCGTAGAAGCGTCCCTACCATCGTTTCTGCAGTCCGACCGTGAAACGACGACGATTTTTCTGCTAATTTCCCCTTCCTGTTCTTCTCCTCGTGTCCTGATCTCCGGTGACTCTTCGTTGTCGGCATATCAATTCAGCTACTAACTAATGTATGTGTATGTGTATATATGTATAAAAGTCCCTATATATGTAAATACCGAAATACTTCAAGTTTGACTTGTTGTCTTAGTCTCCGGCGCCGATTACCTGAGACGGCGATATCGGAAGAATCTGAGGCGAGGGAATCCTCCTCGAGCAAGGGAGTAGCGGAGGCGCTCGGATTGAGAATCAGAAACAGCAATCATAACAAGATGGCAAAGAGTGGTAGCAGAGGGCAAATGAGTTTGTTTGCAAGAGGGAAGAAGGTGCAGACGATGTAGAGGGGAATTGGGGGAAAAGGAGTTTATATGTGGTTGGAGCATGAGGGGTGGTGGTGAAGATAAGAAGCGGAATCCTACAAGTTAAAACGGGACAGATTTTTGTTCAAAGGGTGACCGGGTATTGCCAGTTACGTTATGCGAAGAAATATCACGTTTGGGTATTGCCTGTGCGTATTGTGATTGGTTAGGCGTAATGATTCCTCTCGATCCTTCTCTCTCCTACTTTCAGTGTGTTTTGGAGGAAACTAATTCCTCCATAAGTTATAAAAAAAAATCTTGTGTTTAACTTTTAAACCCAAACCTAAAACCCTAAACCTTAAACCCTACAACTTGAACATTATACCCTACAAAAACAAGATTTTTTATAATTTATGGAAAAACTAGTTTCTCCCAAAATTTTCTCCAATCAATTTACTATTCTCTCTCACTCATTCTCTCTCCTATTTACTCCATTCGTCCTAGTTTAAGGTTCTTTCTTTTTTTGTATGTCTCAGTTTATGGTTCTTAGTTGCTTTATTCATTAAATGACAAAGTATGAATAATGTTTTGAACAATCTTGTCTTTATAAAGTTCATATATTACAAAAAAAAAAAAAAAAAAAAAAATCACTCACTCATTTACTTTTCACCCATTTGCTTTATGAATGGACAATTATATCTTTCACACATTATTATTGTTGACTCAAATTTACCTTGGTTTCTTAATAAGCGCGTAAAATCAAACTAAGAACCTTGTTGTGGAATTAGACCCTTCCCAACCAACACCCAAGCAAATCGCAAGAAAACCCGGCACCACAAACAAGCACAAGAAATAAGAAACCCAAAGCAAAAGAACAAAACGAACACAAGAAATTGTTTACCCAGTTCGTCAATATGTTTGACAACGTCTGGGGGCACTACCAAGCCAGGATCTTGCACTATAATATGTAACTATGGAGTTACAATGAGTATGGGGGCGGAACATTGCTTATATAGGCAACGTAGAATGAAACCTAACCCTAGACGGACAAGGAACCCGAAATTTGGCCCAAAACCGACTCAGCAAAAAACATGTCCCGACATGTGGGCGGGCGCCCACTTTGCCTATGGGCGGTCGCCCACTCTTGGACTCCGCTGATAATTTCAAACTGATCAAGTGGGCAGTCGCCCACCATCACCCTGGGCGGCCGCCCAGAGTGTCAGTCCACTCCGACGAAATTCTTTTTTTTTCTCCGAAGTCTAGTACCGGTTGGTCCTCTATTCCAACAATCTCCCACCTAGAGATCAGCCGCATATAAGCCCCGTATCCGTTCTTCAACTTATCCTTAGTGCCATAGTGCTCACCTCGATCATGGTAGTGCCATCCTCCTCCCCTATTCTGCAAGCCCCGTTGAAGCTATTCCCAACTTCAACTTCACCTTGCTTGAGAAACCTGGAGCCTTTGCATCCGATCTACACTCTCTGTTAGATCTGCGTAGCGAAATATCCGGTCCTGGAGTATTTGGTTCATATTCAGTTACCCCTTTACCTTGGCCATCATGAACCGTCTTGCTCCCACCCGAGTCTGGAATATCCATGCGAATCTCCCTCGCATCACCGTATTCCTTAAACTCCCCGAGCTCATACTCCCCACCATTGTCCGACATCAAGCTTTTAACCTTGAGTCCCTTCCGATTCTTCACCAAGGCCTTCTACTTCTTATACATCCTGAAAGATTCATCTTTCCCTTTTAAGAAGTAATCCCAGGCATTCCTTGTCGAATCATCAATGAAGGTCATGTAATATGACGCACCACCCCGAGAAGTTACCGGGGATACCCCCTTCTCACCCATGTGACCCAATCGACAGTGCCACAAACCCGTATCACCCTTGGCTGACGCCACCGCGATACTATCCTTGGTGTTTGTTAAATACAATCTTCCTTCCCTATTACCCCGAGCGATCTCACAATCCTCCTTGGTAATAACCCAGTTCCTGTAGCTAAAAGTTACCGTGTAACCTTCTTTACCCAGCTGCTCAACTGAAATCAGGTTCTTTTTCAAACCTGGAATGTGTCTGACCCCGTGTAGATGTAAGACGTTCCCGTCCGATGCTCCTATTCTGACATCCCCCTTCCCCTTGATTTCCAAAGGCTCGCCATCCGCCAGATAGACCTTTCCGAAATCACCGGAAGTGTAATTTTCCATCGCTCCTGCATGCCCGCATGAGTGGAATGATGCCCCCGAATCCATCACCCATGATTCTAGCGCACTACTAACGCTCAGAATCAGTACATCGTCAACTTCGATTATCACATTCGCCGATTTATCCCCTCGCATGGGACAATCCCTCTTGTAGTGTCCTAACTCCTTACAATGATATCACTCTACCGATCCTCTTGCAACCCTTGTTCTTTCTTTGTTCTCCTCATACTGATCCCCACCCTCGATTACACATTCCCTTGAACCTGTTCTCCCTTTATTGCTAGAACCCGGTCTTCCCCTACTAGTTGTAGCCAAGACCGATTCTGAAGTAGACGGTGTCCCCAACTTCTTTATGCGATTTTCCTCGCCCAAAAGAAAGTCCTTAACATCATCATACTTCAATTTGTTCTTACCCGCTGAAGCATTTAACGCTGTCACCGTTCCGCTCCAACTCCTTGGTAAGGACGCTAGCAATAAACACGCATGAACCTCGTCACTGAAAGTAATCTCCAACTCAGTCAATGAGTCTATAATATCCATAAACTCATCGATGTGTTTAGCTATGGATCCTCCCTCTTGCATCTTGAGACTACCCATCTTGTGACACGCGCCCAAGTCCCGGGATCCCCTAATAGAACCTCGAACCTGGATGCGCGTGACTAACAAGAATCAAGAACGCTAACAAGAAACGGGATGACATCTGTTTAACAAACTGACATGAGATAAATACTCAAGAACAAGGAGCTAAGATAGCTCACACCACGAGTTCTAGACAAGAAAATTTAAACCAAACATGATTATACACAGCGGAAACATGCCTAGCACATATGCTGGCATTACCAGATATCTAGAGACAACAAGAAACAACAAGTCTACCCAAACATACTGAGTTACATAACACATAATACATCGTCCTCACCAAAATGTAAAAGGACCACGATCCCCAAAAGAATAACCACCTGCATAGTAAGGTCCCAGCTATGTCGAGCCTCACTTCGCACTGTCACTAGCCTTCCTTTGATCTAAGGAAAACAATTAAACAAGAAACGGGGTGAGATAAATCTCAGTAAGCTATTAGATGCAACTACATGACATGTTATCATGCAATTCAAGTAGATACTCAAGTAATCATGTATCAAGTATCATCAAGTAATAAGTATATGAGAGGCTAAGCCAACTCATCAAGTAGCACATAAGGCTAAGTTAACACGTTACAAAGGATATTGCTTCCTTCCTTATTCCTCCTAAGAATACCATTGTTGTCGTAGCTTGTATTACTTTGACAAATCACGATCAATATCAAGAAACCGCTTATGCAGTATATATAAGAAGACCCGGTAACCAGTGTCATTCCCAAGATCAAGATTCACGAGGTGTTCAAGAGTTTAGCATTCACTTATATCAGGCGTATTGCTCTAATAAAGGAAGCTATGCCCTTACTATGGCCTGTAGTAAGGGGTCAAGCGCAGATACATAGATCCCCGATTATCACTTTGGCCCCAGCCTCATGATAAGCATGAACCTATATACCTCCGAACAAGCAAGGACCAACTGGACTCACACAAGAATGCACAAGTAGTTATTTACTTGAACTACAAGAGTAGAACTAATCCAAAAGTAGTGGACTAGCTCACCTAGAAACATGCTTCAAGAAATCAAGAAGTCACATTGTTATCAAGCAACTATATGCAATGTTTGCACATACACATCAAGAACATTTCTCATACACGTTAGTGCTTGTTCATAGCACTTTCAAGTTCATTACCATACACATAAATTGGTTTCAAGGCATGTACAAGATTTTATCATCTTATATTCAAGTTTTAATCCAATTCTTTGAATGTTCAAGTCATGTACAAGATTTTATTGTCTTAAACTCGAGTTATCATTCCAATCTTTAGACATTCAAGCATGTATAAGAGTTATATCTTTTTCTCTTACAAGTTCTTAATCCTATTCTTAGGATGTTCAATTCCAAGACTCTGTTCTAATGCCCCTAAGGTGCACAAACATTGATTTCAAGACAAGCATAACACATTAGTGCTTATTCATAGCACTTTTCAAGACATAAAGAAGAGTTGCTACTCTTATATACTTAAGTTCTCATTTGAGTTCTATAAGTGTTCATGTTCAAGACTAAGTTCTCATTTTAATTCAATGAGTATTCATGTTTAAGACCAAGTTATGATGCCCCTATGGGGTCACAACACTTACTAGGACATCTTATACTAAGGTTACATACCTAAATTGGGGTTAAGTCTAGCTTAATCAAACTTTATTCAAGACTTTTGTTCATCAGGGAAAGTGTGCGGTCACCCAAAGTGGCATGTGCGGTCGCACACAAGCAGGTCAATCCATTTGAAAAACCTTCCAGAAAGATGGGCGGTCGCCCAGCCCAAAATGGGCGGTCGCCCAAGGTACAAAAATGCGAAATTTTTATTCTTTCCCAGGTTGAGTAATTTTCCGTCACAAACGTAGGAGTATATTTTTTATTAACATATTAACATTTCAAGAGTGCATTAACATTTTCCTAACACCTATTTCAAGTGTAACTTTCTTTTCTACACAGAGGTTTATACTCCATTTGTCCCAAAATTACAAGTATCACAAAAATCACCCCAAACACGAAATTGACAAGCACACGTATCAGGAATAACATATATGAATGTTATTACAAGCAAGGGGGAGCTAATAACTTACCTAGTCTGAAATCAAAGTCAAGGAAACTTATTTCTATTCGGCCGGAAACGCTCTATTCAACGTCACGAATATTTATCCGGGATCGGAATCAAGAACGGAGGGATAATTAAACTCGAGGAGTTGAGAATAGGGTAAAAACTTAACCCTAGCTTTTCTTCAGAGGAAACGTAAATGATTTTGGGGGAGAAATGCTTCTCAGACAAACAAACCAAGAAGATATACTTGCAACTTTCCAGGAATGACACCTAGGCCCCTCAAGTTTCACTTTTAACAAAAAGGCCCCTAAAGTCAAATTTTTAGAAATGACCCAAAAGTCAAAACTAGACATTTAACCACCTTAATATTCTAAAGCAGTTAAGGATTTAACCCAAGTAAAACTAGCACATAATATGCAAGTTCAAGTATTTAGCAAGTAAGTCAAATATTTAACGAGAATAAGGATGGGCGTTACATCCTCCCCACCTTAAAGAAAATTCACCCACGAATTTTATTTACCAAAATTTTCAAATAGGCTCGGGTATTTATCTCGCATCTCTTTCTCGGTTTCCTAAGTAGCCTCTTCAATTTCATGATTTCTCCAAAGGACCTTCACAATAGGAATCCTTTTGGTGCGCAAGACTTGCTCTTTCCAGTCAAGAATTTCAATAGGTTGTTCCTCATAAGACAAATCAGGCTGAAATGGAATAGCCTCATACTCAAGAACATGCGACTCATCTGCCATATACTTGCGAAGCATGGACACGTGAAACACATCATGAATCCCAGACAAGGATGGTGGCAATGCTACTCTATAAGCCATCTTCCCAATTCTTTCAAGAATCTCGAATGGACCGATAAAACGTGGAGATAACTTTTCTTTCTTCCTAAATCTCTATAAATCTCTTAATACCTCTACGAGGAGAGACTTTCAAGAATACAAAGTCACCTACCTGGAATTCAAGATCCATTCTATGATGATCAGCATAACTCTTTTGTCTACTCTAAGCTGTGCGCAATCTATCTCGAATGAGTTTTACACTCTCAACTGACTGTTGAACCATTTCAGGTCCCAAGAGTCTAGCTTCTCCCACTTCATCCCAGCATATAGGATATCGACACTTCCTGCCATAAAGAGCTTCATAAGGATCCATTTCAATGGTAGCCTGATAACTGTTGTTATAAGCAAACTCAGCCAAAGGAAGATGTGTATCCCAACTGCCTTTGAAATCAACAACACAAGCACGTAAAATATCCTCGAGAATCTGTATAAGTCTCTCAGATTGCCCATCAGATTGAGGATGAAAAGCTGTACTGAAATTCAATTTAGTACCCATGGTACCCTGAAGAGCCTGCCAGAATCGAGAAGTAAAACGAGGATCTCTATCAGATACAATACTCACAGGAACTCCATGGAGTCGAACAATCTCCTGAACATACAAAGATGCTAACTGAGACAATGAATATCCCATGGAAACAGACAAGAAGTGAGCTGACTTGGTCAGTCTATCCACTATAACCCAAACAGCATCATGGCCTCATCTGGTACGTGGCAAACCAGTCACAAAATCCATCGTGATATGCTCCCATTTCCACTCTGGAATTTCTAATGGTTGCAACAAACCTGCTGGACGTTGATGTTCCACTTTTACTTGTTGACAAGTCAAACATTTGGACACATACTCAGCAATTTCTCTTTTCATATTGTTCCACCAAAAATGTTTCTTCAAGTCTTGGTACATTTTAGTGCTTCCAGGATGAATAGTATACTTGGCTTTGTGAGCCTCTTCCAGAACTCTCTTCTTAATCTCAAGATCAACTGGAATACAAACTCTACCTCGAAAGGTAAGAATTCCTTCACTGTTGAAAGAAAAATCTGGTTGCTTTCCTTCATTCATTCCACTAATGATTTTCAGCAATTCAGAATCAGTTACCTGAGCTTCTTTAATTTGTTGGAGTAAATCTGAAGTAGCCTTTATATTAGCAATGATAATTCCATGATTTGATTCATAAGGACTCCAATCACATAAATCCTCTAACATCTTTCATTCACGAATCATCAAGCAAGAAATATAAGTCTTTCTGCTCAGTGCATCTGCCACAACATTTGCTTTCCCTGGATGATAAAGGATTGTACAATCATGATCCTTCAATTTCTCCATCCATCTACGTTGTCTCATGTTAAGCTCTTTCTGAGAAAACAAGTACTTCAAGATTTTATGATCTGTAAAGACTTCAAATTTGGTTCCATACAAGTAATGCCTCCATTTATACAAAGCAAAAATAATCGCAGCCAACTCTAAATCATGAGTAGGATAGTTCTTTTCATAAGGAGATAATTTTCGAGAAGCATAAGCTATTACCTTGCCATCTTGCATTAAAACACAACTCAATCCTTCTTTAGAAGCATCAGTATATACCATGAAATTCTCAGAACCACTAGGCAAAGCCAAGACTGGAGCTGTCGTTAAGCGCCTTTTCAACTCTTGAAAACTTGCTTCACACTTTTCATTCCACTCAAAAGAACTAGCTTTCCGAGTCAGATTAGTCAATGGAGTAGCAATCTTAGAGAATCCCTCAATGAATCTCCGAAAATAACTAGCCAAGCCCAAGAAACTACGGATCTCTGTCACTGTAGTCGGCCTCTTCCAGTTTACAACTGCTTCAACTTTGGAAGGATCTACTGCAATACCAGTAGCAGACACCACATGTCCCAAGAATGAAACCTCTTCTAACCAGAAAGCACATTTGCTGAATTTTACAAATAATTGTTTCTCACGAAGAACTTGCAATACCACTCTGAGATGTTGTTCATGATCAGCCCATGATTTAGAATACACAAGATTATCATCAATGAATACCACCACGAAACAATCAAGATATGGTTTGAAAATACGGTTCATCAAATCCATAAATACAGCTGGAGCATTTGTCAAACCGAATGGCATAACAATAAACTCATAATGCCCATACCTGGTACGGAAAGCTGTCTTTGGTATATCCTCAGATCTGATTTTCAACTGATGATAAGCACTTCTCAAGTCAAGCTTCGAGTACACTACTGAACCCTGAAGCTGATCAAACAAGTCATCAATATGAGGTAACGGATATTTGTTCTTGATAGTTACCTGATTAAGATCTCTGTAATTAATACACAATCGCAGAGTCCTATCTTTCTTCCTGACAAATAACACTGGTGCACCCCACGGTGATACACTAGGCCTGATGAAGCCCCTTTCAAGCAATTCCTCAAGCTGTGTTTTTAATTCTCTCAACTCAGCTGGATCCATTCTATAAGGTACTTTAGAGATTGGTGCTGTACCTGGTAATAACTCAATACAGAACTCAAGCTCCCGATCAGGTGGCATGCTATACTCAGAAGAGAACACATCTGAAAATTCAGACACAATAGGAATATCTTCCATCTTGGGAACAGATAAACTCTTGTCAAGCATACATGCGAGATACCCGGCACAACCACGAGATAAAAGTTTTCTAGATTTTAAAGCAGAAATAACACGTAGAGCACATATAGGCCTATCACCTTCAAAGGTAAAATCAGGCAAACCAGGTATAGAAAAAGTCACTACTTTTTTATGACAATCAACAGATGCATGATGCACATAAAGACAATCCATGCCAAGAATCACGTCAAAGTCCCTTATAGGTAACACGACTAGGTCAGCAAGAAGGGCATGATCACCCACAAGAACCACACATTTCTTATAAACCTCAGAAGCAAACATGCAATCTCCCATAGGGGAAGATACTTCTAGCACATAAGGCATAGAATCAGGAAGAACATGCAATTGCGACACAAAATGAGATGCCACATAAGAATGAGATGAGCCTGGATCTATCAAGACTCGGGCTCTCGTACTAGAAAGTAATATAGTACCTCCTATGACCGCAGAAGACTCAGCTACACCCTGCTGATCTAAAGCAAACACTCGACCCTGAACTTTAGGTCGACCCCCACTATCTCTCTTAGTACCTGAGGCCTATTGACTCGTACCCCCAACTTGACTTCCTTTACCTTTAGGGCAATTCTTGATAAAGTGCCCAGTTTCACCACAAGATAAACATTTTCCTTGCTTTAGCCAACACTTGTCTTCAGAATGGCCTTCTTTCAAGCAATAACCACACACTCTCCTGGAACCTTGGACTGTTGTATTAGAACCAGTTGATACACTACCTTTACTTTCAGATGGTTGTCGGAATCGACGATCTTGGCGGCTAGATTTACCACCCTTCGAACCAGATCCCTGTGCTTTCTCTGAAACACGACCTGTCATGATTGTTCCCTGCTTCATCTTATATTCTTCAATGTCATTCTCAATCCCATAAGCCCTCTCCACTGCTTGTTGATAACTAGTAAGCTGTAGAGAAAAAAGTTGCTTCCTATACTCAGTCTTTAACCCCTTTACAAATCTCTGTGCCTTCTTTGCTTCATTTGGAACTAAGTGATCACAATACCTAGCCAATTCTGTGAAATTGGTTGAGTATTGCCCCACTGTCAAGCTTCCCTGCTCCAGATTAAGAAATTCCATCTCTTTTCTGTCTTGAACCACTGTTGGAATAAACTGTGACTTGAATGCTTTAAGAAAATTCTCCCAAGTCTGTGGTACCCCTTCCAGTTCCCAGCTTTTATTCATAACTTGCCACCAATGTTCAGCAGCTTTCTCAAGTTTAAAGGTTGCAAATGTTACCTTATCACCTCCTGCACATCTCAAGGCTGTAAAGATCTTCTCAATACTTTCAATCCACTCTTCTGCCTTATTAGCATCAAATTCCCCGTCAAAGCTACGATGTTTCAACTTCAAGAACCTTGTAAGTCGATTAAGATAATCCCAGTCTATATTATCAACCATCTCTTCTTGAGGAGTTACAGATCTCAGCTGATTACTGCCACTAATACCTTCAGAACTCATTGTACCTGTAGGTAAACACTCGGCGTTAATAACACCCCAAGACTAACCCATACCTAGGCCATAGACCCTATCCAGACTTAGAGCAAACCAAGGTAGCTAAACAGGGTAGCTAAACCAGGGTGGCTCTGATACCAACTGACACGTCCCCAGGTCCCGGGATCCCCTAATAGAACCTCGAACCTGGATGCGCGTGACTAACAAGAATCAAGAACGCTAACAAGAAACGGGATGACATCTGTTTAACAAACTGACATCATATATATACTCAAGAACAAGGAGCTAAGATAGCTCACACCACGAGTTCTAGACAAGAAAATTTAAACCAAACATGATTATACACAGCGAAAACATGCCTAGCACAGATACTGGCATACCAGATATCTAGAGACAACAAGAAACAACAAGTCTACCCAAACATACTGAGATTTATCTCACCCCGTTCACTGTTTAATTGTTTTCCTTAGATCAAAGGAAGGCTACTGACAGTGCGAAGTGAGGCTCGACATAGCTGGGAGCTTACTACGCAGGTGGTTATTCTTTTGGGGATCGTGGTCCTTTTACATTTTGGTGAGGACGATGTATTATGGGTTATGTAACTCAGTATGTTTGGGTAGACTTGTTGTTTCTTGTTGTCTCTAGATATCTGGTAATGCCAGCATATGTGCTAGGCATGTTTCCGCTGTGTATAATCATGTTTGGTTTAAATTTTCTGGTCTAAAACTCGTGGTGTGAGCTATCTTAGCTCCTTGTTCTTGAGTCTATATATCATGTCAGTTTGTTAAACAGATATCATCCCGTTTCTTGTTAGCGTTCTTGATTCTTGTTAGTCACTCGCATCCAGGTTCGAGGTTCTATTAGGGGATCCCGGGACCTGGGGGCGTGTCATCTTGCGTATCAAATCAACCTTATTTACAGCAGATGGAGTTTCAAATCTCTTAGTAAGATAATCCAATAGCTCCTTGGTGGTTTTCGCCTTCCTGGTAGTCTTCGCAATCCACTTCGACAAAGTAGATCGAACTACCCCTAAGGCTTTCCGATCCATGAGATCCCAGTCTTCCTGCTTTTCTTTTTCCGGTTTGACTCCTGTTAGAGGCTTATAGAGATCCTTATTATACAAGAGATCCTCTATTTGCATCCTCCAAAACCCATAGTCAGAACCATCAAATTTCTCAACCGCTTGTTTATCCTTGCCCATTCTTGATTGCTTGATAAACCCCTTTGATCGTCCAACCAAAGCTCTTGATACCAGTTGTTGTGGAATTAGACCCTTCCCAACCAACACCCAAGCAAATCGCAAGAAAACCCGGCACCACAAACAAGCACAAGAAATAAGAAACCCAAAGCAAAAGAAAAAAACGAACACAAGAAATTATTTACCCAGTTCGTCAATATGTTTGACTACGTCTGGGGCACTACCAAGCCAGGATCTTGCACTATAATATGTAAATATAGAGTTACAATGAGTATGGGGGCTAGACGTGTCCATGCCGGTTAACCGCCGCTTAGCCGGTTATAACCGCCGGTTAATTTTACCGGTAATCCCTAACCGTGGAGTAACCTTCTAACCGCCACATCCGGTTACGGTTATCCGGTTAACGGTTAAACCGGTTAAGCCGGTTTTGCCGGTTAACCCGGTTATGAGACTTTTTCAATTATTTATTTATTTTTATTTTAAAAAGAAACAGTTTTTTAGGATTTTGTTAGAAAACTGACTATAAATCATTAAGAAACTAACTGAAAATGAAATAAAAACACCAATTTTGTTAGAAAACTAACTGAAATCGTTAAAAAACTGACTGAAATTGTTAAAAAACTGACTGTAATTCTTAAAACTAACTCGAAAATGGTAAGAAACTGACGGTTAGTATAGACGGTTGAACCGGCGGTTAGCTTCCCGGTTATAACCGCCGGTTGACGGTTATCAAAATGGACTAACCTTAACCGAACCTTGAAAATACGGTTGACGGTTGAGACGGTTCACGGTTAGCCGGGTTTGACCGGTTAAAAAACCTCCGGTTAGCCGGTTCCGGTTAGATTTTGGACACGTCTAATGGGGGCGGAACATTGCTTATATAGGCAACCTAGAATGAAACCTAACCCTATACAGACAAGGAACCCGAAATTTGGCCCAAAAACGACTCAGCAAAAAACCTGTCCCGACATGTGGGCGGGCGCCCACTTTGCCTATGGGCGGCACCCACTCTTGGACTCCGCTGATAATTTCAAACTGATTAAGTGGGTGGTCGCCCACCATCACCCTGGGCGGCCTCCCAGATTGTCAGTCCACTCCGACGAATTTCTTCTTTTTTCTCCGAAGTCTAGTACCGGTTGGTCCTCTATTCCAACAAACCTTAAACCGGGACGGAGAGAGTAATTTTTATACTCACAACACTTATATCAATTTTATCATTTTTTAATCTCTGTTAAATGGGAGAGTAGACATATACTTTGCGACAACAGAGGGAGTAGTTGTTAGCATCCTCTAATGGGATTTGAATAAGTTTTTAATTTACATGCCATATAAAATGACTCTTCGATTGGACTGATCTGCCCTGCAGTATATTATTTGGAGTGTAAAACAACTCTTGTAGCTCACAAAGTGCATTCAACATGTCTATTAAACAATGTTAAATATCAAATTCAACAACTTTGCAGTTTGGAGATATACTACGTTATACTCCCTCTCTTCCACTAACCCTCTCTTCCACTAAAAGGTTACAAATCTAAACCTTTTAGAACCATGAAAGTTACATTTTCTAAAAAAATAATACTTTATTATAATAGTCAGAATAATTATTCAGTTAATATTTTCCATCCCAATTTCTTTCTTTTACGTACTCACAACTTTTACTCCGCAATCTACAGTAATATAAAAACAAGAAAGTATAATATAAAAGGAAAACCCACTAAACTATAGTTTTTCAAAAATGACATTTGAGCGCGTGCAAGGAAATGGTCGTAACTATTGACTCCGAATGAACCACGGAACGCACCGCATATCAAATCGAACGTCGGACCGAGAAAAACAAAAGTTATCTGGCGTAGCCCTTGAGGTAGGGTTTAAAAAACCTAAAAAAGTTATTTAGGGCTTCTATAATTTTTGTCGATTTTTGGAAAAAAAATTTCGTAATTTTTTTCTTTAATTAGGGTCTAAATCGTTAGGGTTGCAAAACGTACAATACTTTGTTTTAAGATTTTTGGAGACAATTTTTGTCGTTTATAGTATTGATTATTTATCCCAATATTAGTCTCACGTTAGAGATCCAGCTGGCCTTAAGATAATGATATGTCACGAAAAAAATTGTAGTCAGTCTGATGTTGTTGCTGACAATGTTGCTTACAAAAAAGTTTTCCACAATGTGTAAAACCCATTCTC
The DNA here is from genome assembly GCA_026119855.1 of Campanula takesimana. NCBI lineage: Eukaryota > Viridiplantae > Streptophyta > Magnoliopsida > Asterales > Campanulaceae > Campanula > Campanula takesimana. Next base: position 116,120 of record JAOWBW010001496.1, read on the forward strand.
CTTAATGTGTGAAAACATTTCTCTTTGATGATGTATTCCTCAATTATGCTTTTTTATTCAACTTATCTATATTTTTTTTCAAATGAGTAGAAGTGACAACCCGTACATCACACGAGAGTAACACTAGTTATTATATTAACATCTTTCTTTAATCCCCGTAATTGATAAAAATATGTAATTTTAGTGAGACTAAAAGAGTGAATCATTACTCGGTCAGACCTAATAAATTAGTATTGTTGAATTACTGGTAGTAAATGAGATCATTTTTAGAAAAGGTACATAAAAGTAATTTACTCCTAAGCCCAATTTTTTAATAAATGAGAAAAATAAATGAGATATTAACTTCGAAACACATGAGTAATAAGGAAAAGATACACACACAATTCTTTTCTCCTTCATACTCCCTCCGTCCCAAACTAAGGTTTTACTTTCTTTTTTGGTTTATCCCATACTAAGGTTTTTAGTTGCTTTATTACCTAAAATGGACTATGGGACCCACTTGTCATTCTCACAATAAAAACTCATTACCCACTTTATCTCTTCTACTTTCTCTTACTTACTTTTTTCGGGTAAAATACAAAATAGAGCCTAATATCCAAGGAGCGATTGCAGTTTGGGGCCTGACGTCCAAATTTTAGCAATTTAGGGCCTGGTATGACATTGTTTGCATAATTTAGGGCTTTTTGACGATTTCCGTCCAAATCCATGTTAAGTGGTCACGTGCAGTGCATGTGACACTAAGTGGGGGGTCAATTGCAAATTTTGAAAATAAAAAGGTAGGGTCTGGAAATGGAAAATAAAAGCTAAACGAATTCTCTTTATCTCTCACCAAATTAACCTTCCCAATTCCTTTTTCACCCAATTCCTTTTCCTCCGACCGCGTCTCTCTCTTCGATTGCCATCGTCGCTCTCCCCCTCCCCCCCACCCCAATGCCGGCGAAACCTCCCCTCCCCCCACACCGGCTACCTCCCTTCTCTCTACCCTTGATGCGACCTCTTACCTTGGTGTTTTGTTTGCCCAGGAGAGGAAGAAGATGCCCACTGATTTTTTTTTTCCTTTGAAATTTTAGTATATACCTTATTATTATAAAGCATTTATTTATGATTAATTTTTTGACAACAATTATTTATGATTAATAGACACTCAAAAAAATAATATACAAATTTATGTACAAAATCAATAAATTTTGAAAATGATTGTTTATTTTTTTATACAATATTTTTTTAAAGCCTTGAAATATTTAATGTTTTAAACTATATTTTTTTTCAACTTTAAATTTAAAGTACATTTAAAAAAAAGGATTAAAATATTAATCTATGCAAAAAAATATTTGTACAGTAATTTATTTATCTTCATCAAAATGTTTGGGATGGCTAGTTTTCCAGAGTATTCCCTTTTATTTTCAAATTTTGCATTTGACCCCCCCTCCCCACTTAGTGTCACATGCACTACACGTGACCACTTAACATGGATTTGAACGAAAATCGTCAAAAAAACTCTAAATTGTGTGAAAAAATGTCATGTCAGGCCCTAAATTGCTAAAATTTGGACGTCAGACCCCAAACTACAATCTCTCCTCGGATATTAGGCCCTATTTTGTATTTTACCCTACTTTTTCATACTCACAACATTTACCTTTTCTTAATCTCCTTGTAAAGTCAAACTAAGAACATTAGTCCGGGACGGAGGGAGTAATATTTTTAAACATATTCCTGGTAGAAGTGAGACTTTTTTTCTCAAAGTAGAGCAGCCCCCTTAGCTTAGAGGTCCGTCCCACCAAAAGTGAGACTGTCGATAATAAAAATATTTTAACTATAATCCCTCCGTCTTAGGTTACTTGAGACTTATTTCTATTTTGGTCCGTCCCAGCTCACTTGAGACTTCACAAAATGGCTATTATTTAAAAATTTTATATTCAATCCACCCCACCACTCATTCTTTCTTTTCATTTTCTACCACTCAATATATTCAACCAACACTACTATTTACTCCAGACATTCTCTCTCTTAATTTTCTACTACACATAAATTAATTTTCCTTCATTCTTGTGCCCAACTCTTGGGCCTCAAGTGAAGTGGGACTAGACATGGACAAATACGAGTGGACGGGTACAGTTACAGTTACTGGTACGGGTACTGTTTCCAAAACCCATAACCGTATTATACACGGCTGCGTGTACGGGTCCACGGTTGTACGCCCCCCCCCCTTTTATTAAAAAAAAAAACTTTAAATTGTTAACAGATTTCGTTGAAAATCTAACGAAATCTGTTAGAAATTAACTTCATTTTTTTTTTCCTTTTTGATAACAATGACATTTAACAAAATATGTTAGATTATGTTTAAAATGAATAAAAAGTAACAGAAAAAATATTTAAAACATCTAATTTTTTTAACAGATTATGTTAGAAAATTAACAAACTATGTTAGAAAACTAAAAAATATTTTACAAAACTAACATAATTTGTGCGATTAGAACGGTTGACGGTTATGGGTGTGGGTTCCTAAAACCTATAATCGTAACCTAACCGCATTATTGACTAGTACGGTTAGGACACTTAACGGGTTGTCCACGGGTACGGTTCCAACGGTAAAAATGCGGGTGCAGGTTGACGGGCTGTCACGGCTGTGATTCCCGATTGGCCATGTCTAGTGGGACGGAGGGAGTATTTATATGCACTCTATCCCATTATTTAACCACACTCATTCTCTATCTTCATTTCTCACCATTCAATTTATTCAACCAAAAGTACTATTTATCACACTAATTCTCTCTCTTTATTTTCTATCACACATATACTCCGTTTTTTATTATTGTATCAAACTTGTACTTGTGTTGGGATGGATGGAGTATATATTAATATTATATATACTCCATCCGTCCTACCTCATTTGATACTTAGATGTGGGCACATTAACTAAGAAAAATGATTAAAATATGAAAAATGTGTGGTAAAAAATGAAGAGAGAGAATCATTGGGGTAAACAGTTGTGTTGGTTGAATAAACTGAGTGGTGGAAAATGAAAAGGGAAAATGAGTGGTGGGGTAGAATGAATATAAAATTATAAAAATAAGCTATTTTAGTAAGTGTCAAATGAGTTGAGACAGATTAAAATGAAATAAGTGTCAAGTGAGCTGGTACGGAGGGGGTATTCTCTTTTAATTTTCATCTTTAAAAAATGTATAAATAGTAAGTTATGGAAGGGTATTATAAAACTAAAGAACCAAGAGCATAATCTCAATAAATAAATTTTATTTCAAGACTATTATAGAGAGAGTGTACAAGAGAGAAAGATAGAAGTTAAGAACTTCTGAAGTCTCTTGAAATGTGTGAATACGTGTGTTTGAATTTGAGAATATTCATAGCAACATTAAAATTATGAGAGTCGCCACGCCGTTTTAGTTATAGCCAAAACATTGAGAAAAAGCATGTTTAATGGGTTCGGGGGTCAAATTACAATAAGAGAAGAATATTGGACGTTATCACTCCTATTGCCCGAATGATCGGTCTTTCTATCATGATGCGGTGTATGTAGTGTGTTAGTGATTGAGACCGGATCCGAAGATTGCCTACGTTCCTCTCAATGTGAGAAGCTCAGGTCAGCGTAATTCGAGGAGAATTTAGAATAGGCAGAAGAATCGGGATCATGCATAATGAGGGGGAATTACCTAAAGTTTAGGGTTTATAAGTAGTTCTTAGATCATCCTCGGGTTGATGAACCCTAGATCCTCATCGGCTATGAAATAACATGTAATTATGAAGCCACCCTAAATATTGCATAAATAAGGTTTTAATCTAGAATATGATGAATATGCGAAGAACATATTATGAACATATGAATGTCATGAAGAAAATATGAATAAAGATATTAGGAACATAAATATTATGAAGAACACATGAAATAAACATATTAAGAATATGAATATTATGAAGAACACATGAATAAACATATTAAGAATATGAATATTAAAGATCTACATTAGAAATAATGCAAGAACATGAAAAAAGTTAGAAAACTTACCTTTGTTGGCAAGAAATAACCTTGGATCTTTTTGGGATTCTTGAGAGTGTTTTTGGAGGCTTGAATGACTTGATTTGGGAGCAAAATCGTCACTTGTGGGCTCTAAATTCGGATCCCCCAATTATGAGGCAAGGGAGGTCTTTAAATAGGAAACTGATGGAGAGATCTGACGGTCCAGATCATCCGGGGCGGATGTGGCCGCGTGGCCAAGATGGAGGGCGGCGGCGATGTTGGCCGCGTGGCCAAGGTTGGAGCTTGGGCGAATGTGGCCGCTTGGCCATCATTCCTGGCTGACTTAATTATTAAGCTAGGGTTTTGCATGTTTTATGGAAACCCTATTTTGGCCATCTTTAAGATATTCTAGAACAATGAGGTATATTTTGGGAATCCGGGACAAGTCTTTACAAGGTTTGTAATTCCTATAAAGTCCTTGTGTATTTGGGAAATCCCTAATAAACTCATTTTCAGATCGGGTACTAACAGTAGCCCCTCGGCGACGCTTCTTGCAAGGCAATGGAGGGTCGACGATAAAAATAGGAACTGTTCTGAAACATGAGTTTCAAAACAGAGGAAAGGTAAGGGAACGGCTGAACCTTGGCAGGCGACCTACGTATCCGCGGGGGAATCAAGCCAAACGTAGTTCAAATCTGATGGGAAATTGGGAATGACTGTCCTCTGATGAGGAGCAACGTCTTCTGGTGGGGAAAATGCACCTGCTGGAGATGATAGATGACCGCGTCGGTCGGGTGGCTGAACCTTTTCAGGTTTCCTACGTATCCTCAGAGGAATCAAGCCGGTCGTAGTTCAGAGATGTTGGGGAAATAAACGAGACATCAGACTTCTGCTAGGGATAACAAACCTACGGACACTATCCTGTATGAAGAACGAACATTCGTAAGCAATGAAATCATTTGGGGAAATTAGGTAAGAGGGAAAATGGGACAATAAAGACTACGTCGTCTAAATAATCCCAGGATGGAATAATAAGCGCTGGGGTAAACGCAATCAGGACCGCCCGGGTTCCTGCCAATGGTGCTAAAATAATAGATGCTGGATCTCTCGCAAACAGAAACGCCGAGGCTTCTGCCAATCGCGATCGATCTAGGAGGCGTATGTCATAGAGGCGCCGAAGTCTCCACAACCATACGAATCCTAAGCAAATATTAGGAAATGCTAAAATAATAGATGCTGGATCTCTCGCAAACAGAAACGTCGAGGCTTCTGCCAATCTCGATCGATCTAGGATGCGTATGTCATAGAGGCACCGAGGTCTCTGCAACCATACGAATCCTAAGCAAATATTAGGAAATGCTAAAATAATAGATGCTGGATCTCTCGCAAACAGAAATGCCGAGGCTTCTGCCAATCGCCATCGATCTAGGAGGCGTATGTCATAGAGGCGCCAAAGTCTCTACAACAATACGAATCCTAAGCAAATATTTGGTGAAGAATGGAAATTTTAAGGGGCTTTCCGTTCCCAAAGGTAACGAATATCAGTCAAAATAGTGCTAAGGGCACCTAAAATGAACAAAGGGAAATGTACCAGGGGTAAAACTGAAATTTTGCATGTGGAGGCAAAGATGATGGATTGTTATGAAGTCGCGAACGGGATGAACTCTCAGGGAGTTACAAAGGTCACAGACTCTCGGGGAGTCACAAAGGTGATAGACTCTTGGGGAGTCACAAAGACTTTCAGGGAGTCGCAAAGGAGATAGACTCTCAGGGAGTCGCTAATATGGGAAGCATAGTGTCTGGGTTCCACTTATCCTAATTTAGGAGGGAATGAGGCTACGAGCCATTGAGACCAAGGCGTTAGGTAAGGGACATTTTGCTTGGTTGCTTAGGGTAGGACTTAAGGCTTTTAGGGAAAGGGGTATCCTCCTAGTCTTGAGATAGGAATGCCTAAAGATGTTACGGTTTCTTAGGCTTGGGATTATGTCTCGGAGACAATGTGGGTTTCCTAGGCTTACGGGCTAGGGTTTGGAGTTCATTAAGCATGAGGAGAGTATTCTATCCTAGGCTTAGTGCTAGGGCTTGGAGAGGTTGAGGTTTGGGAACTTCCTAGATGTTAGGGTTTGGAAACTGGTGTTTAAGGACCATGACTCTCCTAGGTTTGGGACTAGGGTTTAGGAATTTCCTAGGTCTAGGATGCTAGGGCTTAGAGTTGTGGTAGGCTCAGAGGTTGCAAAGGCGTTGGTTTTTAGACATAAGGCTGGGAGTTGGAAAGGTTGTGACTTCCTAGGCTTGAGACCATGGACCGTTGGGAAGAGGGATTGCTTTTGTGGAAGGTCCACTAAGCTTGATGTTAGGGTTCACCATTTTCCGGGATTGGTGACTATGGCTTGGAAATGTTCGTGGTAACCTAGGCTTTAGGCTAGGTTTTAAGGCTAAGGACTGTAAACTTCCTATATTTTGAGACTAAGGTGAAGGAATTTCCTAGGTCTAGGACTAGGGTTTGAAGGGAATGTTGAATCCTAGGCTCGATGATGGAGTTTAGTGAGGATATAGTCTCCTAGGCCCTACGGCTAGGGTTTAGAAAGAGTGCGACTACCTAGGCTTGAGGCTACCTAGGCTCGAGGCTAGGGTTTAGAGCGAATGCGGCTTCCTAGGCTTGAGGCTAGGGTTTAGAGCGAATGCGGCTTCCTAGGCTTGAGGCTAGGGTTTGGAGCGAATGCGACTACCTAGGCTCGAGGCTAGGGTTTAGAGCGAATGCGGATTCCTAGGCTTGAGTCTAGGGTTGATTGAGTTTTGGACAGGGCATTATATCCTAGGTTTTGGACTAGGGTTCAATAAAACGGAGAATTGAGATTGTAAATTTCCTAGGTTTCGAGACTAGGGTTTCGGGAATTTGGAAATGATGTTGCATACGGGGCTTTGGAAATTCCCTAGAATTTGGGCTAGGGTTAAAGGGGATGTTGTGGTTTCCTAGGCTTAAGGCTAGGGTTTAGATAGGATATGTGACTACCTAGGATCAAGGATAGGGTTTAGGAAGGGTGTAGCTACCTAGGATCAAGGCTAGGGTTTAAGAAGGATGTAACTTCCTAGGCTTTAGGCTAGGGTTTGAAAGGATGTAATTACCTAGGCTTGAGGCTAGGGTTCAGAGAGAATGATATGACTACCTAGGCTTGAGGCTAGGGTTTAAAGAATGTGTTTACCTAGGTTTAGGGCTAGGGTTTGGAGACCGAAAGCATTTGAAGGTTTGTCTTGGTTTAGACCGAGCAAGTTTGAGGTCTAAGAGTGTTGCGGTTTAGGGCAAATGAGCTTGATACCTCGTGGCTGGATAGGCTCGATAGATTAGACCTAGGCTAAAGTTCTAGGGTTTAGCTAGGGTAAGACTCAGACATGTGTTAAGGAGACCGGGGACTAATGAAATGGTACGCGTGAGATCTAGGAGATCGAAGGCTAGGCAGGGTAGCGTTGGGACATAAGGCTTTCAAGCGGGTAAGTCTTTTGTCCTAGAGAAACCGCGTTATGGATTAGGACCAAGCAGGCTTGAGGTCGGCCAAGGAGCAATGGATTGGGATTGGATGATCCTAGTACCTAATACGCATGTCGGGTTTAGGCTCTAAGGTGTGCTAGGTGTGAGCCGTGTGCGAGAAATGGGTCTGGACATGTGACCATGTTGGCGCTTTAGGTAAAGGGATTGAGTGTCCAAGACTTTGCTCGAGTACAATAGGTGCCTAAGTTGGATTGGGTATGCTTAGGACCTAAGTTTGTCTTAGAGGTCATTGCACGTGACCAAGCTCGTTCGGCGATTGTGAAGGTAGGCTAGGGATGGGACCCCAAAGGTGTTAAGCGCACGAGTTCTGACCGGACGGGTCTATGGCATGGCGCGGTACGCAGGAGATCCTATGTGCTTGAGCAGGTTCGAGGTTTAGGCTCGTTGCGGGAGCGATGTTTGAGATCCATGGAGTTTGAGGAGAGGATCGTGTAGGTTCGAGGTTTGGACTTGACTTGGATTAAGTAGGTTGGAGACCTAAGGGGTGAAGGTCAGGCTAGGTAGTCTTTCGCGGCTAATGGGTGACACTAGGTTTATAGAGGGGTTTAGACCCAAGAAGTATGGGTAACATAGATTTAGTTGGTCAGACCAAGAAGGCTTGGGAACTAAAGAGTTCTAAGGGACGAGCTCTAAGGTTATAGACTTAGAGGGTAGACAGTTTTGTGATCTAAAGGGTTTAGGAGTTGAGACCTAAGGTGTGAATCGGATATGCTAGAGACCTATAAGGTAGGTGTTTGGCGGCCTTGCATGGACTTGGGATCTAAGGGATCGTTCAACAGGTTAGACTGGGTAGATCTAAGAGGCTGGACCTAGGAGGATAAGAGAGCTATGGCCTAGATAGGGTAAGGACGAGTATGTGTTGGTAGGTTTGAAATCTAGGAGATCGGGTAGGCTTGGGACCGGTAGGTTCGGGACCTAATGGTTCATCCTAAGGACTTGGCTTTGGCTAACCGGTTTAAGGTTTGAAGGTTTGGGTAGAACCGGTTTAAGGCCTAAGGGGTCATGCTACAAACTTGCGGAAGGTCGAACTAAGGGGTTATGATGTAATCTAGGTAAGACTCACCGGGTAGGTTCGGGACCTAAGGAGTTATGGTGTAACCTAGGTAAGACTGACCGGGTAGGCTTGGGACCTAGAGAGTTGAGGGTTTAGTCCTAAAGGTTCCCTAAAGTGTAGGAGATAGGGTAAAGGACCGAGTCAACTCTGGGAATCACATAGATGGGTCCCGGACGGACCGAAGATGTTTTTACAATTTTATGGAGACCGAGAGTGCGGGTTTATAAACAAAGTGTCGGGGAGGAGAAAACTTTATGAAAGTGTTATGATCTTATACAGATGCCTTATAATTAATTATGATTCTAATCAATCCAAATAGGTCGTCGCGTGCCGAGTTTGACGATGAGGGGTGCCCTTCTTCTAAGTGTATCCTTGTTGACGCCTCGGTATTCTCTGGGAAACCACATAGTCTACCCATTCCGTTGGGGATTATCTAATTTGGTGAGCGGGTACCCTCCCTCCTTTGAGAAACTCTACGTCAAGCTTGATGATGAGGGATGCCCTTCTTCTAAGTATATTCTTGTTGGGACCTCGGTATTCTCCGAGAAAACACATAGTCGACCCATTCTGTTGGGGAAGCCCCAGTTTGATAAGGGTGTAGAGCGGGGTATCCTACCTCCTTTAAGACGCACCATTTTTTCTGCCTAGACCGCCCTTTCGGGTTTTCAATCTAGCGGGCATTTCTTTTTTTTTTTCTTTTTTTTTTTTTTTGAAAATCATTCAGTCGACTCAAAAAAGGAAAAATAATTGTTTAAACATGAGGGGGCATTTTGGTGATAGTGAGAGGGAGAGAGAAATAGTACTCGCATTTTGACTCTTTGGACAATTGAGTGTATATAAAAGGAAGGAAGCCCCTGCTTGACAGAAAGTAAGTGTTTAGCTCTTTCCTAGATTGTAGAACAGAAGACTTGTCGAGACATTTGAAAATTGTTTTATTCAAGATTCTCATTTGATTGCTCGAGAATGGACCTCGTTGATTAGTTAATGAGTTATGGTTAATTGGTAAACAAGTAGCCTCAAATTAATAAATGTTTTGATCAATTGTGAGTGAAGAAGTCAGGAGTAGAAATATGGGGGAAGAGAGAAGAGAAAGAAAATTGGCTCGAGGTGGGTTGTGTATATTTTGGACCGAACCGGGAGGTTGCCTACGTTCTCCTCAAGGTGAGGAGCTCAGGTCCGCGTAGTTCGGGGATGACCCGCTTGACGATGGTGTCGGGTTTCAGTGGGTATGTGTGGGAGGAAAGAAAAGAAAGAAAGTTGGCCCAAGGTAGGTTTTGGCTTTGAGTGGTTGCCCGGTTGACTATGAAGTTGGGTTTTGAGTTTAGGGGTGTGAGGTTCGTTTGAGGTGAGTTGTTCTTTGTAGCTCATTGCGGTGGATTACTCCTTTGTAGTTGTTGCAGTGGATTGCTCCATCGTAGTTGTCATGGGTTGCTGCCTTTTATCTACTTTGTAAGGAAAGAAAGGAAAATAGAACATTTGAGGTGAAAAGAAAATGAGACTTTTACTTTTCCATGGTGATAGCCCCTTCTATTTTTCTTTTTCTTTTTTATTTTATCTCTTTGTGCATACCCTTTTTTTTGCCTAGGCCGCCCTTTCGGGTTTTCAACCTAGCGGGCTTCTTTTTGTGCAATGCTCTAACTTTTGCCTAGGTCGCCCTTTTGGGTTTCAACCTAGCGAGCCATATTTTTTTTTTTATATTTGTACATGAAACATTGGGCAAGACAAGCCCCTAGTTTGCTTTCGCCTCTCTCGATTGCGAGGTAGCTTCCTTATAGTTCAAGCGGCCTTTTGCTGGCGGCGGGCATCCTAGCCCCTTGATTTTCACCGGTAGAGCTCCATTGGATTATCACGTGCACCAATTAATGGCATGAATGACTTCGTGCACTTGTCTTACATTTGCGATGGAATACGGACAGCCCCAGTGTAACGGCATGTAGTACTCATGAAGGGAACAAACCAACCCTTTAAATTATGGCAGCATGGATGTCTATTTGATGATGAGCAACCGCAGTCCATTTCTTTGTCATGACCTTATAAAAAGGGGTCTAATGGTGGGATGAGAGGCGTATGAGGATAGTGTATGGGAGAAGGTGTATATAGAGAGTGTACATGAAGTGTGTACAAGGGGTGAGTGTATAGAGAGAGTGTATGGGGGTAGAATGTAGAGAGAAGAGAAAGTGATTCGTTCATCCCAATTAATCGAAGCATTTGTTATTTTGGGATTAATCGTTTACTTAGTTATGTGAATGGTTTGTGGGTCCATTTACCTTTTAATGAGTCGTCATTAATGAGTAAGATTAAGATTAATTCATCATATAAAGATATAGAAATCAAGCAAAAATGGTGAATAAGACAATTTTCATGAAATTGATATATGCAAGCTTATGTCTCAAGTCTAGAGAGAAAAGAAAAGAAATAAAGACCCTTTTATTGGAACTAAAAGATTTAAACTGACTAGTTCGGGGTGGACTTTTACTTAAAGAAACAAAAATCGTCCAAGTTGGACTTTTGACTAAGGACACTCTAGAACCTACGAAGACTGAATGACCCTTTTCTTTTCTTTTATTTAAAGGAGGTAGCCTCAATTTCCTCTTTTGCCCATGCCCATGTATTCCGTTGGCGGGTGATGGCTCCGCTGTCAATGAGGCTTTGAATCTTTCTCCTCAATTGGAGGCAATCTTCGGTGTCATGCCCAATGTACTGGTGGTATTGGCAGTGTTTGGAGGGATCCAAGCCTTGCTTCACCCTACTTGGTTCATAGTTGAACAAAGGAGACAACTTGCCGGCTTGAACTAGACTTTTGAAGAGTTTGGCTAACGGCATACCCAAGTCATTGTACTCGCGTTCGTCCTTCCGAACTGTCTTTGAGGGTGGTTTAGGTACCGGTACCTGTCGTTGATGAGTAGTCTTAGGAGGCATCCCAACGGGGGAAATCTGTGATGGCCCATACATTTAAGGAGCGTACGGGTGTTGAAATTGAGCAAGAGGGAGAACTCGACCGAGGTAATCATAAATGCAATAAATATCAGAGTGAAGGCGCTTCTCGGTGTCCTTTAGAGCCTTGCACATCTCTTTTTGAAAGCGGTCGACTTGCTTGAGGAGGACAGTCTCAAAGTAGGCTTCTTGTTCGTCGAGAGCGGTCCGGAAGAGGGTTGCTTGCTCGTTGAGGATGGTCTCGAAATGGAGCGCTTTCTCATTTAGATCAGTATTGGTGTGGAGAGTTGTCTCGAGACCTTGGGTAATAGCTTCATTTCCAACTTCGATGTTCCTTTCAACAGACATGATGCAGGATCTACAATAGTTGTGGGGGAATTATGTCTTTGAATTGAGCTTAGATTTATAATTAATGACAAGGCATCGTTATAAAATCACTTTTGGAAAAGAGTCGGTCTCCACACTTTGAAATGCATTTTTGACAAGAATTTGAAAGTTTGACCGGGCTGAAGTTGCCTACGTTCCCCTTACCATGAGGGAGAGGTCCCACACAATAAGAGGCTCAGGTCGCCGTAGTTCGAGTCAAGTTAGACTTTTAAAAAGAGGTGAGAGATGACCATAGGGGTCAAAAAGAGGGAGATGACTCGGTCCTTGGTCAATCATGGGTGAGGAAGACCTATAGAAGTTGGTTTTGATTGAGTAGGGTATGGTTTGACCTAAGGTTTGACCTAAATTTGACCTAAGGTTTGACCTAAGGTTTGACCTAAGGTTTGAGACAAGAAGTGGTTCAAGCTAGGATGCGACGATAATGGTGGGTTGACCTAGATGGATAAAGGATAGGTCGACCTAAATGAGAAGGGTTGGATTGACCTATATGGTGAATGAATCAAGATAGCGGGTTGTAGCGGTTTGCCTATGGGATTATCTAAGAGGGATGGACATGGTTTGACCTAAGCGGGTCTAAGGTTGACTTATTCGGGTTGGTAGACTAAGGAAGGTTAGAGATTGACCTAGATGGATCCAAGATAGGTAAGTCGACCTAAGCGGGTCACGGGGTGACCTTGACGGGTCAAAGGTGAAGGGGTAGTTTTAACCTAAGACGGACAAGTTTACCTAAATGGGTCAAGGATGGTGTGTGGACCTAAACGGGTTGACCTAGGTTGGTCTGGACGACGGTGGGTCAAATAATGACCTAGGTGGGTCAAGATGACGGTTTGACCTAAGCGGGTTAGGACCAAAGGTAATTGGGTTCACCTATGGAATCAAAGATTGACCTAAGAGGTCGAAAACGGATAAGGTTGACCTAGGATTCCAAGTTTGACCTAAGAGGTCGAAGGTGATTGGGTTGACCTAGGAGGTCAAAGGTTGACCTAAGAGGTCAACGGGTGATAATGTTGACCGAGGGGTCCAAGGGTAGACCTAAGAGGTCAAAGGTGGATGAGGTTGACCTAAGAGGTCAAAGGCGAATGAGAATGACCTATGGGGTCAAAGGTTGACCAAAGAGGTCAAAGACGATAAAGTTTACCTAGGGGGTTAAATGTGATAAGGTTGTCCTAGGAGGTCAAGGGTTGACCTAAGAGGTCGGAGGCGGATAAAGTTGACCTAGGCGGTCAAGGGTTGACCTAAGAGGTCGAGGGTGATAAGGTTGACCTAGGAGGTCAAGGGTAGACCTAAGAGGTCAAAGGCGGATAAAGTTGACCTAGGGGGTCAAAGGTAGACCTAAGAGATCAAAGGTTGGTACGGTTGACCTAGGGGGTCAAAGGTTGACTTAAACGGATAAGATTGACCTAGGGGGTCAAATGTTGACTTAAACGGATAAGATTGACCTAGGGGGTCAAACGTTGGCCTAAGAGGTCAAAGGGTGGTAAGGTTGACCTAGGAGGTCAAAGGTTGACCTAGAGGGTCAAAGGTTGGCTTAAGAGGTCAAAGGTAGATAAGGTTGACCTTGGAGGTCAAGGGTTGACCTAAGAGGTCGAAGGTGATTGGGTTGACCTAAGAGGTCAAAGGTTGACTTAAGAGGTCAACGGGTGATAATGTTGACCGAGGGGGTCAAAGGTTGACCTAAGAGGTCAAAGGTGATAAGGTTGACCTAGGAGGATGAGGTTGACCTAGGGGGTCAAAGGTTGACCTAAGAGGTCAAAGATGATTAAGTTGACCTAGGGGGTCAAAGGTTGACCTAAGAGGTCGAAGGCGGATGAGGTTGACCTAGGGGGTCAAGGGTTGACCTAAGAGGTCAAAGGTGGATGAGGTTGACCTAGGCGGTCAAGGGTTAACCTAAGAGGTCAAAGGTGGATGAGGTTGACCTAGGAGGTCAAAGGTTGGGAAGGTTGACCTAGGCGATCGAAGGTTGATCTAGGAGGTCAAAGGTAGATCAAGTTGTCCTAAGAGGCCAAAGGATGGTGGGATTTTGACCAAAACGGGTCGAGATGAAGGGTAGACCCAAATGGATCGCAATGATTGGTAGGTAACCTAGATAGGCCAAGATGAGGAATTTTGATAGATGGCCCAAGGGGTGAGCGATGGACCTTGGAGGTCGCCTAGATGCAATGCACATTTTATTTAACGAAAAGTTTTGCATTTATTTACATCCTAAATGGTTGGTCCAAGAAGTGTCCTAATCTCTATGTGTGGGTTGACACGGGTAAGGTAAAAGGCTCCCACCGCTCACGGAACGTACACGGTGAGTGGAGTAGACGAGTGACTCGAAAAGAAGGCGGCAGTAGCGCACAAATTCCTGCACATCGAATACTCCGGGTAATGAGGACCTGTGCAGTGCTGACACGGACTAGTGGTAGTGTGTGGTAAAAACTAATTTTTTTTAGGGAGAAAATAGAGAAGTTTTTAATGTTAGGATGATGCAAATGCAATGCATGAGAGAGAGAGAGAGAGAGAATAATGTACAAGGGAGCATAGCAGAGTTTTGTTTGACCCTAATACTAAAGTGAAGATAACAAGGGTACATGGTACAAGGTACAAGTATTAACATGGCGGAGTGCGCGGGTGCATGTGTAAACATGGCTTAACTGTAGGGGGCATGTGAAAACATGGCAAGTGTGCATATGTAAACATGGAAGGTGTGTGCATGTGTAAACATGGCAGGTGTGTGCATGTGTAATCATGGCAGGTGTGTGCATGTGTAATCATGGCAGGTGTGTGTGAGGTGCACGTGTAAACATGGCAAGTGTGTGCATGTGTAAACATGGCAAGTGTGTGTATGTGTAAACATGGCAAGGGTGTGTAGTGACACGCCCCAAGTCCCGGGATTCCCTAATAGAACCTCGAACCTGGTGCGCGTAACTAACAAGAAACAAGAAACTAATGGGAAACAGGAATAATACCTGTTAAAAACAAAACTGATATGATATATATACTCAAGAGTAGGGAGCTAAGATAGCTCACACGAGTTCTAGACCAAGAAAATTTAAACCAAAATGGTTATATACAGCGGAAGACATGCCTAGCAAATAAGCTAGAAACAAGAACTGTCTAGGGACAACAAATACTACCCCAATACAAGCCCAGAGTTTATTAACTCATACAAGATCGTCCTTACCAAAATATAAAAGGACACTAACTTCGAACAACAAGATCCTGCTGAGTAAGTTCCCAGCTAAGTCGAGCCTCACTGCGTACTATCCCCTGCTTTCCTGGGGGGGGGGGGAAACAATTAAACAAATAAAGGGTGAGATAAATCTCAGTAAGCTATTAACATGCAACTATATGTCATGTTATCATGCAATACAAGTAGATACTCAAGTAATCATATATCAAGTATCATCAAGTAACAAGTATAGGAGAGGCTAAGCCCACTCAACAAGTAATCAAGCTCAAGAAAGGTTCAGGTAACAAGTAGTCAAGTAGAGTGAGAGGCTAAACCAACTCACCAAGATGCACATAGGCCTATCACGCATTGTACCTGAATCCTTCCTTATTTCTCCCAAGAATACCATTTTGTTGTCGATGCTTTTCTAGCTGAGGACAACCAAGAACAGGAACAAGAGACTGCTGTGCAGTATATAAGAAGACCTGGTAACCAGTGTCATCCACAATAACAAGATCCACATGGTGTTCGGGACGGGAGTTAGCATTCACTTAGGTCAGGCTTATTGCTCCAACCAAGGAAGCTATGCCCTTACTATGGCCGGTAGTAAGGGGTCGGGCGGAAATAGATAGGGACCCGATTGTCACTTAAACCCCAGCTCTCGCGACAAGCGTGAACCTATATATTTTCGAACAAGCAAGGAGAACCAGCTGGACTCACCAAGAATGAACAAGTAGATATTTACTTGAACTACGAGAACAGAACTCAGTCCCTTATTAGTGGACTATTCTTTATGCACCATGTAATTATGTATCATGTGCTCACAAGAATATGCACCATGTAATTATGTATCATGTGCTCAATATAAGTACACGTACGCAATTATTGCGAATACCAATCAAGTTTAACTATGGCACATAAGTGTCCATGTAACACGATCAATCCAAGTAAGAGCCCATTTATAACAGACTTCAGTCAAGTAGTAGGGTATATCATTTAGTCACATGCCAAGTTTGCACGTACATATTCATATCACGTTTAATACATTAAAGTGTCTATCACTATACCCTTACTATCAAATAGAGCCCAATACCTTAGACTCTAAACACGTAGTAGAATAGGTCACATTGTACCTAGACACAGTCACACTTCACGTATATGTATCGTTAATAATCGAATACATTTTCTAACACATATTGTGTTCTGTAATTATTCTTTATGCTTTATATACTTCATTGAGTATATACACGATTAAAACCAATCACTAGTACTTTAGTGTTTGTTCATAACACTTACAATACCCACGTATCAAGTTCAAGTATGTAGTAGAGTTAATCATTCTCTAACTAGTTTCATAACCCAATTCTTTGGTTATTCAAGCCATGTACCAAGTAATCAAGAAGTAACATTTTATCAAGTAAATATATGCAAGATTTGCATATACACATCAAGAATCTTTCAAGTTATTACCATATTCATGTAATGGTTTCAAGACATTCAAGACTTTCAAGACAATCAAGACAGTCAAGACTCTTTCAAGATTTTATCATCTTGTATCCAAGTTCTCAATCTATTTTCTTGGATGGTTAAACATGTACAAGAGTTAATTAACTCATACTTAAGTTATCAATCCAACTCTTTGGTTATTTAAGACAAGTACATGATTTACTCATCTTATATTCACGTTTTAATTAAGAAGATGAGCTATACATCTCCCAATCGAGTTCACGATCCTATTCATAGGATATTCAAGTTCAAGACATTAGTTGGTGTCCTTTAGGTACACAAACTTTAGCTACGAGAGGGGAGACTAATCCAAGATTCGTGGACTAGCTCAACGGGAAACAAGCTTCAAGTAATCAAGAAGTCACATTGTTATCAAGCAACTATGTGCGATGATTGCACCTACAAGTCAAGAATATTTCTTATTCACGTTAAGGCTTGTTCTGAGCACTTTCGAGTTTACACCTTACCCATATATTGGTGTCAAGGCATATACAAGATTTATTAATCTTATATTCATGTTTTAATCCCTTTTCTTTGGATGTTCAAGTCATGTACAAGATTTTATTGTCTTATACTTCAAGTTTTATTCCAATCTTTGGACATTCAATCATGTATAAGAGTTATACACTTTACTCTTACCAATTCTCAATCCTATTCTTAGGATGTTCAAGTTCAAAACATTGTTTTATACCCCTAAGGTACACAAGACGTTGATTCCAAGACACAATAAAGAGCATTCATACTCTTATACTCAAGTTATCGTTTAATTATGATTCAAGTCCACATTTCATTTATTCACAAAGGGACTATTTTTCAGTACTAGAGTGTTCTACAACACTCATCTAGGCCATCTAGGGTAGTACCCTAAACCTAGACCAAGAATACTTCGAGTTCAAATTAAGTAAATGAGCTAACCACTCATACTTACAAGTTCTTATTCTTATACTTAATCAATTCCATGTCTCAAAACACCTATCTAGGTGCCTTAGACAAACACCCAAAACACATTAAGTAATTAAAGTGTGCTTTGAATAGCTCTCTATGTCTAGCTTATTCAGCTTCTTTCGGATCTTGATTTCGACTCTCCTATAGAAAGTTATGGAGGAAACAAGTCAAGAAGGAAAATCAGGATTTCCACTTGGCACGACCGCGCGTGCAAAAATGGCACGACCGTGCTATCAAGGTCGAGAGGTTTTTACACAAACTTCATTTTTGGCACGACCGTGCCCATAAAAGGCGCACGACCGTGCTAACACTGTCGAGGAATTTTCACACAAAATTCATTTTCGGCACGACCGTGCCCAATAAAGGCACATGACCGTGCTCAGCCCTGGCACGACCGTGCTCTACAATTTGGCACGACCGTGCTATCACTGACGAGGGAATTTGCCTAAATGTAACATTTTTTGCACGACCGGGCCAAATAAAGGCGCACGACCGTGCGGTACAAATTTTGGCCCTTTTCCCCTGAATTCAAGTTTCATTAATTCTCCGTCCCACAAGTAGGAGTAACATTTAACTAACACTCCTAACATTCTCAGGAGTATACTAATAAGTTTAGAACTCCTATTTCAAGCCCAATTCATTTCTTTTACCGTCCCATAAATAATAGGACAATTTCCTTTTATTCCATTTCAATATTTCACCGTCCCCCAAAAGTATAAGTACAATTTTATTTTATACTAATATACCCATCTAGGGATACGTCCATTCATTTCCCCGTATCACAAATAATGGTACAATTTTTCTAATAATATTTAAATCGAGTTACTATTTTACCGTCTCACGAATAGGAGTGTAATTTCCTACTACTCTTTTAGCAAACCAACAACCCAACCCAGGAGGTTAACTAATTTGAACTAATTTTCCAAGTTTCTCTTGTACGCAGCATATTTATACTCCCTTCGTCCCAAAATTACAAGTATCACAAAAAATTGCCCAAAACAAAATTTTAACAATAACAAGTAGCGGGAATAACATATATACATGTTATTACAAGTAAGGGGAAGCTAATAGCTTACCTAGTCAAAAATCAAGTTGACCCAAATTAATTTCTGATCGGTCTGGAACGCTCTATTCAACGCCACGAATATTTATCCGGGACCGGAATCACGAACGGAGGGATAATTAAGCTCGAGGAGTCGAGAATAGGAAGAATCCTAAACCTTCTTTATGAAACAGAGAGAAAGCAACGTAAATGATTTGGGGGAAAATGCCTTTCTCAGGCAACCCCAAGAAGATATACTTTAACTATCCAAGAATTGCAACTAGGCCCCTCAAGTTCTAACTTTGACAAAAAGGCCCCTAAACTTTCAACTTTAACATTTAAACACCTTAATTATTTTTTTAAAGTAGTTAAATAATTAACTCAAATAAAAATAGCATATAAATATGCTAGTCAAGAATTTAACAAGCAAGTCAAGAATTTAACAAATAAGTCAAATATTTAACGAGATTAAGGATGGGCGTTACATCCTTCCCACCTTAAAGAAAATTCGTCCTCGAATTTTTTTTTTTTACTAGATCAAGATTATAACATATATAATTAACAAATATAACTCAAGAGCATCACGACTATGCACAGATACTCACAAATATTCTATGCAATTTAGATGTATCAATTATAACATCAAAACACATAAATTCAAGCAGACTCGATTAGTCAATCCACTATATCGGTGAAACTTGACATATCCACTAGAATAATAGAACTGGTCATATCCTCCAGATCACTGTAATACTGGTCAAATCCACTAGGCAATCTCAGATACTGAAGTCGTGGTTATCCATCGTTGCAATATTCAAAAATGACTTTACGTATATCAATCCATCAAGACAATCCATCAAAAGATGTAGCTCTCGGTGTCAAATAATTAACGATAGAGCTGCCCTCGAAATTCATTAATGAATCTCTAACAAGATCAAGAAAATCTCAAGAACACGCATACCTTGGTTGTTTCCACTAATAGGTCAACACAGATACTCAATTCAGACATCCACTACAAGGTAGATATATCCTCTATCAAGAAATTCTCAAGTTGAATCTTTAACTCGTTTAACTCAATCGATGTCAAGAACATTAATCCAGATGTCAGCACTGTATTCGCACTGTAATACTCAAGATAATCCAAGTTTCTCATCAAGAATGGTGTATCCATCTGATTTGGTGTAGAAACTCCACTATCAATCACATAGGTTGAATACCCAGTACAATCTCAAGAACCCTTTCTAGACTTTCAATGCAGAACATGAAGGTTATGCATAAATCTATCATGCTCACATATATAGTCAAGCATACTAGCATAGAATTAATTACCATCTATTGTGGTAAACAAGAATGGCATAACATATAGAAAGCCAAGTCATGACACGTAGACAGCCAAGCTATATCACGTATCACATCAATGTCCCATCTAGGTAACATGACCAAGTTAACATAGAACGTATAGGGTGTTATCACCCACACTTCTATCAAGCTCTTATTCATAACAATATCAACACGTAGTCTCTTACTAGAGAATACACTTTCACATAATTCACGAGATAAGGACAAGCATGCATATATAGCACGAAACAATGTCCACAAGACAAGATAGATATGCCTAAGTCTTTAAAGACTCGCGCTCTCGATTCTCAAACCATCTAATCCAATTGGATCAACACTATTAACACCAGTCCTATGCCTGGTATAACAACAAGTAAAGGAACACTCGGCGTCGAAACACACCCAAGACTAACCCCACCTAGGCCATAGACCCTATCCAGGCTTAGAGCTAAACCATAGCTCTGATACCAACCTGACACGCCCCAAGTCCCGAGATTCCCTAATAGAACCTCGAACCTGGTGCGCGTAACTAACAAGAAACAAGAAACTAATGGGAAACATGAATAATACATGTTAAAAACAAAACTGACATGATATATATACTCAAGAGTAGGGAGCTAAGATAGCTCACACGAGTTCTAGACCAAGAAAATTTAAACCAAAATGGTTATATACAGCGGAAGACATGCCTAGCAAATAAGCTAGAAACAAGAACTGTCTAGGGACAACAAATACTACCCCAATACAAGCCCAGAGTTTATTAACTCATACAAGATCGTCCTTACCAAAATATAAAAGGACACTAACTTCGAACAACAAGATCCTGCTGAGTAAGTTCCCAGCTAAGTCGAGCCTCACTGCGTACTATCCCCTGCTTTCCTGGGGGGGGGAAACAATTAAACAAATAAAGGGTGAGATAAATCTCAGTAAGCTATTAACATGCAACTATATGTCATGTTATCATGCAATACAAGTAGATACTCAAGTAATCATATATCAAGTATCATCAAGTAACAAGTATAGGAGAGGCTAAGCCCACTCAACAAGTAATCAAGCTCAAGAAAGGTTCAGGTAACAAGTAGTCAAGTAGAGTGAGAGGCTAAACCAACTCACCAAGATGCACATAGGCCTATCACGCATTGTACCTGAATCCTTCCTTATTTCTCCCAAGAATACCATTTTGTTGTCGATGCTTTTCTAGCTGAGGACAACCAAGAACAGGAACAAGAGACTGCTGTGCAGTATATAAGAAGACCTGGTAACCAGTGTCATCCACAATAACAAGATCCACGTGGTGTTCGGGACGGGAGTTAGCATTCACTTAGGTCAGGCTTATTGCTCCAACCAAGGAAGCTATGCCCTTACTATGGCCGGTAGTAAGGGGTCGGGCGGAAATAGATAGGGACCCGATTGTCACTTAAACCCCAGCTCTCGCGACAAGCGTGAACCTATATATTTTCGAACAAGCAAGGAGAACCAGCTGGACTCACCAAGAATGAACAAGTAGATATTTACTTGAACTACGAGAACAGAACTCAGTCCCTTATTAGTGGACTATTCTTTATGCACCATGTAATTATGTATTATGTGCTCACAAGAATATGCACCATGTAATTATGTATCATGTGCTCAATATAAGTACACGTACGCAATTATTGCGAATACCAATCAAGTTTAACTATGGCACATAAGTGTCCATGTAACACGATCAATCCAAGTAAGAGCCCATTTATAACAGACTTCAGTCAAGTAGTAGGGTATATCATTTAGTCACATGCCAAGTTTGCACGTACATATTCATATCACGTTTAACACATTAAAGTGTCTATCACTATACCCTTACTATCAAATAGAGCCCAATACCTTAGACTCTAAACACGTAGTAGAATAGGTCACATTGTACCTAGACACAGTCACACTTCACGTATATGTATCGTTAATAATCGAATACATTTTCTAACACATATTGTGTTCTGTAATTATTCTTTATGCTTTATATACTTCATTGAGTATATACACGATTAAAACCAATCACTAGTACTTTAGTGTTTGTTCATAACACTTACAATACCCACGTATCAAGTTCAAGTATGTAGTAGAGTTAATCATTCTCTAACTAGTTTCATAACCCAATTCTTTGGTTATTCAAGCCATGTACCAAGTAATCAAGAAGTAACATTTTATCAAGTAAATATATGTAAGATTTGCATATACACATCAAGAATCTTTCAAGTTATTACCATATTCATGTAATGGTTTCAAGACATTCAAGACTTTCAAGACAATCAAGACAGTCAAGACTCTTTCAAGATTTTATCATCTTGTATCCAAGTTCTCAATCCATTTTCTTGGATGGTTAAACATGTACAAGAGTTAATTAACTCATACTTAAGTTATCAATCCAACTCTTTGGTTATTTAAGACAAGTACATGATTTACTCATCTTATATTCACGTTTTAATTAAGAAGATGAGCTATACATCTCCCAATAGAGTTCACGATCCTATTCCTAGGATATTCAAGTTCAAGACATTAGTTGGTGTCCTTTAGGTACACAAACTTTAGCTACGAGAGGGGAGACTAATCCAAGATTCGTGGACTAGCTCAACGGGAAACAAGCTTCAAGTAATCAAGAAGTCACATTGTTATCAAGCAACTATGTGCGATGATTGCACCTACAAGTCAAGAATATTTCTTATTCACGTTAAGGCTTGTTCTGAGCACTTTCGAGTTTACACCTTACCCATATATTGGTGTCAAGGCATATACAAGATTTATTAATCTTATATTCATGTTTTAATCCCTTTTCTTTGGATGTTCAAGTCATGTACAAGATTTTATTGTCTTATACTTCAAGTTTTATTCCAATCTTTGGACATTCAATCATGTATAAGAGTTATACACTTTACTCTTACCAATTCTCAATCCTATTCTTAGGATGTTCAAGTTCAAAACATTGTTTTATACCCCTAAGGTACACAAGACGTTGATTCCAAGACACAATAAAGAGCATTCATACTCTTATACTCAAGTTATCGTTTAATTATGATTCAAGTCCACATTTCATTTATTCGCAAAGGGACTATTTTTCAGTACTAGAGTGTTCTACAACACTCATCTAGGCCATCTAGGGTAGTACCCTAAACCTAGACCAAGAATACTTCGAGTTCAAATTAAGTAAATGAGCTATACCACTCATACTTACAAGTTCTTATTCTTATACTTAATCAATTCCATGTCTCAAAACACCTATATAGGTGCCTTAGACAAACACCCAAAACACATTAAGTAATTAAAGTGTGCTTTGAATAGCTCTCTATGTCTAGCTTATTCAGCTTCTTTCGGATATTGATTTCGACTCTCCTATAGAAAGTTATGGAGGAAACAAGTCAAGAAGGAAAATCAGGATTTCCGCTTGGCACGACCGCGCGTGCAAAAATGGCACGACCGTGCTATCAAGGTCGAGAGGTTTTTACACAAACTTCATTTTCGGCACGACCGTGCCCATAAAAGGCGCACGACCGTGCTAACACTGTCGAGGAATTTTCACACAAAATTCATTTTCGGCACGACCGTGCCCAATAAAGGCACATGACCGTGCTCAGCCCTGGCACGACCGTGCTCTACAATTTGGCACGACCGTGCTATCACTGACGAGGGAATTTTCCTAAATGTAACATTTTGGCACGACCGGGCCAAATAAAGGCGCACGACCGTGCGGTACAAATTTTGGCCCTTTTCCCCTGAATTCAAGTTTCATTAATTCTCCGTCCCACAAGTAGGAGTAACATTTAACTAACACTCCTAACATTCTCAGGAGTATACTAATAAGTTTAGAACTCCTATTTCAAGCCCAATTCATTTCTTTTACCGTCCCATAAATAATAGGACAATTTCCTTTTATTCCATTTCAATATTTCACCGTCCCCCAAAAGTATAAGTACAATTTTATTTTATACTAATATACCCATCTAGGGATACTTCCATTCATTTCCCCGTACCACAAATAATGGTACAATTTTTCTAATAATATTTAAATCGAGTTACTATTTTACCGTCTCACGAATAGGAGTGTAATTTCCTACTACTCTTTTAGCAAACCAACAACCCAACCCAGGAGGTTAACTAATTTGAACTAATTTTCCAAGTTTCTCTTGTACGCAGCATATTTATACTCCATTCGTCCCAAAATTACAAGTATCACAAAAATTGCCCAAAACAAAATTTTAACAAGAACAAGTAGCGGGAATAACATATATACATGTTATTACAAGTAAGGGGAAGCTAATAGCTTACCTAGTCAAAAATCAAGTTGACCCAAATTAATTTCTGATCGGTCTGGAACGCTCTATTCAACGCCACGAATATTTATCCGGGACCGGAATCAAGAACGGAGGGATAATTAAGCTCGAGGAGTCGAGAATATGAAGAATCCTAAACCTTCTTTATGAAACAGAGAGAAAGCAACGTAAATGATTTGGGGGAAAATGCCTTTCTCAGGCAACCCCAAGAAGATATACTTTAACTATCCAAGAATTGCAACTAGGCCCCTCAAGTTCTAACTTTGACAAAAAGGCCCCTAAACTTTTAACTTTAACATTTAACCACCTTAATTATTTTTTTAAAGTAGTTAAATAATTAACTCAAATAAAAATAGCATATAAATATGCTAGTCAAGAATTTAACAAGCAAGTCAAGAATTTAACAAATAAGTCAAATATTTAACGAGATTAAGGATGGGCGTTACATGTAGGGTGCATGTGTAAACATGGCAGGTGTGTGTAGGGTGCATGTGTATACATGGCAGGTGTGTGTAGGGTGCATGTGTAAACATGGAAAGTGTGTGCGTGTAAACATGGAAAGTGTGTGCATGTGTAAACATGGCAAGCATCATGATGTGACGAAAGTTAGACCCACTAAGTTTGAAAAAGTTTCAAAGCAGTCCCCAGCAGAGTCGCCACTGTGAATACGTGTGTTTGAATTTGAGAATATTCATAGCAACATTAAAATTATGAAAGTCGCCAAGCCGTTTTAGTTATAGCCAAAACATTGAGAAAAAGCATGTTTAATGGGTTGGGGGTCAAATTACAACAAGAGAAGAATATTGGACGTTATCACTCCTATTGCCCGAATGATCGGTCTTTCTATCATGATGCGGTGTATGTAGTGTGTTAGTGATTGAGACCGGATCCGAAGATTGCTTACGTTCCTCTCAATGTGAGAAGCTCAGGTCAGCGTAGTTCGAGGAGAATTTAGAATAGGCAGAAGAATCGGGATCATGCATAATGAGGGGGAATTACCTAAAGTTTAGGGTTTAGAAGTAGTTCCTAGATCATCCTCGGGTTGATGAACCCTAGATCATCATCGGCTATGAAATAACATGTAATTATGAAGATCGCCACCCTAAATATGGCATAAATAAGGTTTTAATCTAGAATATGATGAATATGCGAAGAACATATTATGAACATATGAATGTCATGAAGAAAATATGAATAAAGATGTTAGGAACATGAATATTATGAAGAACACATGAATAAACATATTAAGAATATGAATATTATGAAGAACACATGAATAAACATATTAAGAATATGAATATTAAAGATCTACATTAGAAATAATGCAAGAACATGAAAAAAAGTTAGAAAACTTACCTTTGTTGGCAAGAAATAACCTTGGATCTTCTTGGGATTCTTGAGAGTGTTTTTGGAGGCTTGAATGACTTGATTTGGGAGCAAAATCGTCACTTGTGGGCTCTAAATTCGGATCCCCCAATTATGAGGCAAGGGAGGTCTTTAAATAGGAAACTGATGGAGAGATCTGACGGTCCAGATCATCCGGGGCGGATGTGGCCGCATGGCCAAGATGGAGGGCGGCGGCGATGTTGGCCGCGTGGCCAAGGTTGGAGCTTGGGCGAATGTGGCCGCGTGGCCATCATTCCTGGCTGACTTAATTATTAAGCTAGGGTTTTTCATGTTTTATGGAAACCCTATTTTGGCCATCTTTAAGATATTCTAGAACAATGAGGTATATTTTGGGAATCCGGGACAAGTCTTTGCAAGGTTTGTAATTCCTATAAAGTCCTTGTGTATTTGGGAAATCCCTAATAAACTCATTTTCAGATCGGGTACTAACAAAATGAAAACTAGAGCCTACTATTTATAGGTGGAAATTGGCTTCCTCTATAAGCTTCCATAAGGATAAACACTATCATTTAGTAAGGCTTCCTTAGTAAGCTTCTCTGAAGATATCTACCAAGCTTCCCTAGTAAGTTTCACTAAAGATATTTACAAAGCTTCCTTAGTAAGCTTCGCGAAAGATAATCTTGCAATGCTTCTCTTGTACACTTCTGGTTCAAAGGACATCCACATAATAATATATTATAACACTCCCCCTTGGATGTCCGCAGCTAAGTAGCATGCCTCATTAAAACCTTACCAGAGAAAAACCCTATGGGATAAAAACTCTAGTGAAGGAAATAGAGTACACGATTGCTTAGCTTCATGATGCTCCTCTTGAACAAAACATTACTCGCGATCTCTTAGTCGCCTACTCCTCCTTGGAGATTCCTATTGAATGGTAATTGTGCCGCACGTGTTGCCTCATTAAAAAAAATCCGAGCAAAAACCCTTTAGGAAAAATAATCTCGAAGGAAAAGAGTACAACTCACAATCTTTTCAATAAACGCTCATTGCCTCGTTAAAACCTTGGCGGGTAACAAAAACCGGTGGGAAAAATAACCCCGTGCGAAGGAAAAAGAGTACAATGAAATCTGAGTATCGTCTGGATACTCCCCCTGAAAACTACAAGGGTGGAAGCTCTAACAATCTGCGTAAGCCAATTGTTTTCATATACTTCTCAAAAGTGGCTTTAGGTGGTGCTTCGTGAATCAGTCGACGCAGTTGTCTTGACTTCTGATCTGCTGGATCATTATCTGACAAAATATCAGAATCTAATAACTTCCATAACGTGAGAGTATGTTTTATCAAAGTCAATCCCAAGCTGTTGAGAGAAACCTTGTACCACAAGGCGAGCTTTATATATCGTAATCTCATTTCTCTCATTCCTTTTTCTCGTAAATACCCATTTATATCTCACTGGTATAACCCTAAGAGGTGTAGGAACTACTGGTCCAAACACTCCTCTTTTCTTTAAGGAATCGAACTTTGACTGGATTGCTTTCTCTCATTTAGGCCAATCAATTGTTTGTTTACACTCATTTACGGAGCGAGGTTCAATATCATTACCACATATAATCTCAGTTGCTACTGTATAAGTAAATACATCGTTGATAATTGTTTCATCCCTATTACATATCTCATATATGCATGCATGACTAACTGATATTTCTTTATTCTCAGAAACGGATGTCAATGTCGAGGCATCCCCCGACTTCGTTTTCCAAACGAATCCATAATCTGGAACAATATCATGAGATAGATCGGATGAGATTCCAATTTTATTATCGCTAACGGGATTCGACTTTTATGCATTCACCCGTTTACGGGGATGCGAATCCTTGGAATCAATTGGTCTCCCTCTCTTCTGGGCAAGGGTATGTATTTCGTTAGGTGAGATCATTGGACTTCCTGATAATACTCCTTCTGGGAGTTCTATATTTCGTTAGGTGAGATCACTGGCCTTCCTGATAATACCCCTTCTGGGAGTTCTATCCTCGTAGGCACATTTGCAGCTTAACAACTATTGAAAGTTCTTCTGGACTTCCAATAACATTTAGATTAACATAAATAGCCGTTATAACAAATCATGAAACAGATTTTCTAATGAAAAATACATGGGCAAATAGGATCATTCTTGTATCCTTCTTTCGCCAAGTATTCACTGAGACGGTTATACCACATCCATCCAGATCGTTTTAAACCATACAAAGATCTTTGTAATTTAATTTAACAAACTTCTCGAGAATTTGAATTGCATGCATCATACATCTTGAATCCTTCTGGGATTCTCTTAAATCCTTCTGGGATTCTTATATAAATATCATTGTCAAGTCTGCCATACAAATACGCAGTGACAACATCCATTAAACGCATATCAAGCTTTCCATGTATTGCCAGACTAATGAGATAGTGAAATGTAATTGCATCCACCACAGGAGAATATGTCTCCTCATAATCAATTCTAGGTCTTTGCGAAAAACCTTGTGCAACAAGACGTGCTTTATTCTTGTGAAACAAGACGTGATTTATTCTTGTGCAACAAAATGTGCTATATATTTTGTTTTCGCACTTGTACTCTACTAGTTTTACACCTTCAGGTGTATGGACTACAGGTCCGGAAAACTCACGCTTCTCAAGTGAGTTGAATTCTGCTTGAATTGCGTCTTTCCTCTTTGGCCAATCATTTCAACATCGATACTCGTCGATACACCTAGGTTTGTGATCCTCGTTATTTTCCATAACATTAAGCGCTATATTATATGCAAAAATATTGTTGACAATTGTTTCCTCTCGGTTCCATCTTTTTCCTGTACTGATATAACTGATCGAGATATCATCATTCTTAATGATTACAGGTATCTAAACTTCTTCTGGAGATTCATTTACCTCGACGGGGCTTTTCTCATAATTTGCTCATTTTCTTTTTCGAGGATTTTTGTCTTTGGAACCGATAGGCATTCCACGCTTTAGGCATGGTTTAGATTCATTAGTGGATTGTCCAATCGGGACATCAATCCGTATATGAGCATTTACAGCTGGAACATGTGACTTTGTCACTCTTTTTAGGTCAGTAAATGCGTCTGGCAATTGATTCGCTATCTCTTGCAAGTGGATTATATTTTGAACTTCTGGTTCATATTGCTTCGTACGAGGATCAAGATAATATTGCAATGTATTCCACTTGATTTCATTTTCCAGCTTATTACTTTCTCCCCCCTAATGTTGGGAATATTTTTTTTCAACAAAATGACAATCGGCAAAATGTGCCGCAAATAGATCCCTTGTTAATGGTGCAAGATATCGTATAATAGAAGAAGAATCATACCCAACATATATCCCCAATCTTCGTTGGGGTCCCATCTTGGTGCGTTGTGGTGGAGCAATTGAAATATATAGCGCACACCCAAAAATTCTTAGATGGGAAATATTTGGCTCCTGACCATAAGCTAATTCTAATGGGGAGAACTTATGATAACTCGATGGCATGATGCGTATAAGTGTTGCTGCATGTAAAAATAGCAGGTCCCCAAGCTACGACAGGTAGCTTTGCTCTCATAAGCAGCAGTTTAGCTATTAACTGAATTTGTTTAATAAATGCTTCAGCTAAACCATTTTATGTGAATGAACATAAGCAACTGGATGTTCAACATCTATTCCAATAGATGTACAATAGTTATTAAAAACCTCTGATGTAAATTCACCAGTATTATCAAGGCTAATTGTCTTGATCACATAATCTGGAAATTGTGATCGTAATCGAATTTCTCGCAAACGGCAGGTTGCGAGTTAATAATAAACTTATGTGTAACCATTTAGTAGATGCATCTACTAAAACCATAAAATATCTATATGGTACACACGGTGGATCAATCGGTCCACATATATTACCTTGAATTCTCTCTAAAAACTTTGGAGATTCAACTCCAACTTTTGATGGTGTTGGCTTAATTATCAATTTGCCTTGAGAGCAAGCAGCACATGAGAATTCATTAGATTGAAAAATCTTCTGGTTTTTTCAATGGATGCCCATGTGAATTTTCCATAATTCTTCGCATCATATTAGAACCGGGATGCCCCAACCGGTCATGCCATATAGTAGAACCATTTATATCTGTAAACTTCTGATTTACTGGTAAAACCATTTATATTAGTAAACTTCTGGTTTATTGTCATTTGTACTTTAATTATGCTAATCTTTGTATAGCATACTTTAGAGGAAAATACAGGTAACTTTTCTACCACATATTTGTTACCTGATTCAGTCTTAGTAAACTTCTGGTTTATTATCATTTGTACTTCAATTATGCTAATCTTTGTATAGCATACTTTAGAGGAAAATACAGGTAACTTTTCTACCACATATTTCTCCTTCATTACTTGTCTCAATATGACATCCATTTTCACGAATATCTTTAAAGCATAGTAAATTTCTTTGAGACATAAATGAAAACAATGTAGAGCCATCAATTATCTTTGTACTACCTCATATTGTACTAATATTAACATCATTTACAATCAAATATACTTATAAGTAAAAGTTAAATATGTTAGAACACACACACACACTGAAATAATAGAACACACTTAAAGTAAATTATAATGAGTCAGATACTTTAGTTAGTTTGGGTTTCTCCCCCATTAAGTATGTAATCATTTACATCTGGATTGAGAAAATCTGATATATCCAGATGTGTACTTGTAGATGGATCTTGATTCACATCATCGTTTTCATAGATAAAATTTGTTTCAACATCTTTCCCTTTATTCAGCATTGATGCTTAATACAACTTAACAAGATGTTTAGGCGTACGACAGGTACGGGCTCAATGACTTTTCATTCTGCACCGATAACATAAATTCTCAATTTTTATCGGTTGCTTAATTTGTCTAGTCGATGATATTTCATTATTACCTTCTCTATTCCACTTCTGGTGGCGAGAAATTTTTTCATCATTATTGGGGTGATTGTCATTATGATACCGATTATTAAATCTCCCCCGACCACGGTCGCGATTACGTCCACGACCACGTTCTCGGCCTCGCTCAGTATTATCATATATACTCGCGTTCACTTCAGGGAACGGAGTAGAGCCAGTGGGGCGGGCTTCGTGGTTTTTTAATAAGATCTCATTATTTTGCTCAGCCATATGAGATCAATTCAGAATATCATTTAAAACCTTTTTCTCGATATTGCTACTGCAGGAGCAAATCAAATAAGGAATGTGGAAAAAGTTTTCTTTAGCATATCGTTATCAGTTATTCTTTCTCAACATAGTTTTAAATGTAATGTAATTTTAAACATCGTAGAATTATATTCACTTATTATTTTAAAATCCTGCAAACATATATAAGATATAATTTTGAAATAACTTTAAAAGAGATTAGGTAGATCTTACCGATACCGTACCTACTTTGGTGACTATAACTCAAGATCTGGAACTAGAACGAAGTCGTGCTGATAATGTATTATAAAACTAAAGAACCAAGAGCATAATCTCAATAGATAATATTTTATTTCAAGACTATTATAGAGAGAGTGTACAAGAGAGAAAGATAGAAGTTAAGAACTTCTGAAGTCTCTTGAAATGAAAACTAGAGTCTACTATTTATAGGTGGAAATTGGCTTCCTCTATAAGCTTCCATAAAGATAAACACTATCCTTTAGTAAGACTTCCTTAGTAAGCTTCTCTGAAGATATTTGCCAAGCTTCCCTAGTAAGCTTCACTGAAGATATTTACAAAGCTTCCTTAGTAAGCTTCGCAAAAGATAATCTTGCAAGAGGTGGTCTCCCATGAGAACAAGGGATCCGTCTCATGCATGAGACGGGTCGCCCCATGACCCATGGGCCGAACCCGCCACGTGGCAGCCTCCCAGAGCTCCAATTTTTATTTTTATTTTAGTTTTTATATTATTTTTTGACTTTTCCGTCGTTGACCAAAAGTAATAGTTACTATAACTTAATGTAATGACTGAATACATATAAAGTAATATTGTTCATAAGTAAACGTAACACCTGTTTTACAAAAACAAAAGCTCGTTTTACCCATTTTTTCAAATGTAACACTAACTATAATTACATGTAACCCAAGCAATATCTAAATGTAATTATCATTTATACTGAAATGTAATAATGTTTTTGCAAAAATGTAAAATATTGTGTATTTTGATTTAATTTTTTGAAAAGTAACAACTCATATATATGAATGTAATTGTTTGTACAAGTAAATGTAACACTTTAATAAAAGAAATTATAACATATTTCTATATATAATGTAATACTTTTACATGTAACACTAATCAACTGTTTTTAGCTCTAAAAATGTAAATGGTTGAATTATTACTTTTTCTATACATATGTGTTACAATTATGTATAAACATTATTACATATAAGTAACACGTTCGTTACATTTTAGTTGTAATAAGTATTACTTTTGGCAAACGAAGAAAACATAAAAAAACACTGTTAATTTTCTATATATGTGTATTACTTTTATGTATACAAACTGTTACTTTATATATATACAGTCATTACATTATGTTATAGTAACTATTACTTTTGACAAACCGAAAAAAACCAAAAAAAAAAAATATAAAAATTAAAAAAAAAACCAATATTTTTTTTTTGGCCTATGAGAGGCTGCCACGTGGCAGGTTCGCCCTTGAGTCCTGGAGCCAAAAAAAATAAAAATTGGGCCGATAAGATGTTGCCACGTGCCATGGGTTCCCCCTTGGGTCATGGAGCCGGTTCAATGGCCGGGTCATGGGTTGGGTTTTGGGTTGAAATGACCCATCTCATGGATGAGACGGGTATGTGTGTTCTCACTTGAGTCTTAGCTTCTCTTGTACACTTCTGGTTCAAAGAACATCCACATAATAATACTCCCTCCGTCTCAAAATAGATGTCGTTTCAACCACTTCACACATATTAAGAAATACAATTAATGTATGTGAAAAAGTCGTATATACCCCTGAAGTAATTCAATTACCTAGGCAATTAAATAACTGTTTAAGAGATAGTCAACTATCATTAATAAGGGTAGAGTTGGTATACAACAACAAAATAGCCTTGAAAATAGTAAAACGACATGTATTTTGAGACAAAAATTAACTCTCAAAACGACATCTATTTTGAGACGGATGGAGTAATATTATAACAAAGGGAATATAATTTTCAACAAGGTGGACGGTGTAAAAGAATTTTCAAGAAAATAGTTGGAGTGTGACAAACGAAAATGAGTTAGGTGAAAAAAAAAAAAAAAAAAAAAAAAAAAGTTAATTATTTAAAGGTGAAATATGAGGTGGGCATATCCGAAAAGAAGCGGAATTGATTTTGTATAGCAAAAGGTTTGACACGTGACAAGATAAGAGAGGTAAATTAACGGCGGATGGAATCTGTCACATTTGGCGGCTAATGAGGCACACGTCAACATCTGATACGTGTTAACTCTAGTTAAGTGGCGACCGGTTACTAACGGTTCGAGATGACTCTTTGATTACTCTACGCGCGAACTTAGAGCGGGTGCGCCTCACGCTCCAATTATTGGACTCATTCATAAAATACTAGGGGCCAGTTTTGCTTACGTATAGGCGTATAGCTGGAAGAATAAATAGGACTATTACAACTAGTCCACTAAATTTAACTGGTTCAAGTATGTCCACCAAAAGAGGTCCACAAAGACGTGGGTCCAGTCAACTTTAGCCCCTACTCAAGAGAAGTTTCGCGGAAACCTCCTCTTGTTTTTTCGGCGAATGGTTTTTCCATTTTCTAATGAAAACGTTTTTTTTACCTTTACATAACGAAAGCATTTTTCGAAAAATAATGATGATACAAAATTAATTTTGAACACTTTTCCACCTCCGTTTTGCCCCTTTCACACACCACCCGTCCCACCTCCCCCCTCCCAAAAAAAAAAAAAAAAAAAAAAAAACTTATTTTCACTCACATTAAAATTATTTTGAACACTCCTCCACACCCACTCCCCCACCCTACCCCACCACCACGCACCCCCAAAAAAGAAACTTTCTTTTCTCACACATTAAAATTATTTTTTGAACACCTCCCCCACCCCCACCTGCCCTACACCCCCCCCCCCGCCCCCCAACACCACCCATCCCACCTCAATTCAAATTTTTTTCTCATATTAAATTCTTTTTTGCTCATGAAAATATTTTCCGGAAAACATTTTCCTTAGATTTACCAAACAACTAAAAACATGTTTATGTCATTTCCGGAAGACAAAAACTCATGTGAGAACATGAGAACCCGTATCATGGATGAAACAGGTCATTTTTGACCGATGGCCCGGCCCATTGAACCAGCTCCATGACCCAGGGGGCGACCCTGCCAACGTGGCAGTCTCTCATAGGCAAAAAACAAAGCTTTTTTTTTTTTTTGCTTTTTTTTTAAAATTTTTATATTGTTTTTTTTTGGGTTTTTTTTCGGTTTGTCAAAAGTAATAGTTACTATAACTTAATGTAATGAATGTATACATATAAAGTAACAGTTTTTATACATAAAAGTAATACATATATACAAAAAAGTAACAGTGTTTTTTTCTATGACAAGTGGGGTAGGGAGAATAGAAAAATAATAAAATTTGAACATTTTAGGAAAGGGGACTTACCAATGGGACACCAAAAAAGGAAATAAGTGCAAGGTGTTTTGGGATAGAGGGAGTACTTATTACAATTAAAATGTAACGAACGTGTTACTTATATGTAATAATGTTTATACATAATTGTAACACATTTATATGTATAGAAAAAGTAATAATTCAACCATTTACATTTTTAGAGCTAAAACCACTTGATTAGTGTTACATGTAAAAGTATTACATTATCTATAGAAATATGTTATAATTTCTATTTATTAAAGTGTTACATTTACTTGTACAAACAATTACATTCATATATATGAGTTGTTACTTTTCAAATGTTACTTTCTTTCAAAAAATTAAATCAAAATATACAATATTTTACATTTTTGCAAAAGCACTATTACATTTTAGTATAAATGATAATTACATTTAGATATTGTTTGGGTTACATGTAATTATAGTTAGTATTACATTTGAAAAAATGGGTAAAACGAGCATTTGTTTTTGTAAAACAGGTGTTACGTTTACTTATGAACAATGTTACTTTATATGTATACAGTCATTACATTAAGTTATTGTAACTATTACTTTTGGTAAACGACGGAAAAGCCGAAAAAAATAATATAAAAACTCAAAAAAAAAAAAATCAAAAAAAAAAAAGCTTTGAGAGGCTGCCACATGGCGGGTTATGCCCCATGGGTCGACCCGTCTCATAGATGAGACTGATCCCCTTGTTCTCATGGGAGACTAGCTCTTTCCGGAAAACATTTTCCGGGATTTTCCGGAAAATGTTTTCCCCCAAACAATCGGATCCTTATTATCTTTTCCTTTGACATTTTGAGGATTGAATGAAGTATTTAGGGAGATATTATACACCTTATATAAGTTTGATATATCCACTATATTAATTAAATAAAACTTGATTAATCATATACTACACATTTTCCCTTCAAAATAATTAAATACTTCTCTTAAATAATAATAATTTAATTAGTGTTAACGAATGTTCTTTAATTTCCTTTGTAACCAGGTTTCTTATATCTTTTATCTTTGTAAACTTTTTAATTTTCTTTGGAACCAGGTTTCTTATATCTTTTTATCTTTGTAAACTAATTGACATAATATAAGTAATATGTATGGATATGATGATACCACCAACATATTGTTTATATTATACTATTAAGAAAATTTTGGTTTGTAAAATTCATCACTTAATTTAATACTTAAGCATTAATTTTGTTATACTATATGGTAGAAATATTAATTATAAATTCATCACTCAATTTTTATACATAAATTGAAAAATCTATTGTTTAATATTCAATAACTTCTTCATCACTATTACCAAAAAAAAAAACTTCATCACTTTTTAATCTTTTCTTCTCTTACTGTTAATTAGGTCCCAAATAGAAAAACAAATACTAATGTTTAATTGCTTGCACATAACTGGGTGAAAATTATTTTATTTCCTATTGTTCTTATACACATTTTTTACTTTTTTGCACATCAACCATTTATTTATCTTAACATGCTTAAAATAAAATTTGGGAATCCTAAAGAAGAAAATATATTATTAACAAAAATAAATATAATGTTAATGAACACTAATGGATGTATTAGATACATAATTTTTATTCTTGTATGTAGTCTCTTTATAAGAGGGCAATTGTGTCAAGTAAATAATTTACTTACTAAAATTATAATGGATGTAGTGGATTAGCATATATTGTGATGGCAATAACCTCTCCCATATCAAATTTACATCTCTTCGTTTAATTAATTTAGGGTATTAAGATTAACAAGCGAGAGAGAGAGAGAGAGAGAGAGAGAGAGAGAGAGGCTACAATATCAAGGGTGTTGTTATACAAACCCGTAAAATTAATGAATAGACCCGTATTATGCATCACATTTCATTTAAAACTTGTAGGTAACCCGTGCTCCGCACGGAAATCTATTCCGTTAATGTTTCTGTATTCCCTTTTTTGATGTTTTTAATTGATAAATTAACATAATAATTTTATTTGAAAATATATGTATATTTTAAATTAATCAAAACATTTTCATAGCTTTGGTTGTACATAGTTGTAATGAATATGTTTTTTTTAATTAATTTAGAAGTACATTTAAGTTTGTTGTATGAATATTTCAAAAAATATTAATGGTATTAATAGTAATAGTTGACATATATAGTAACTATTATGATTAAATAATATAATTAATAGTAATAGTTAATATATACTGTAACAATTATGATTAACTAATACTACAAATAATAATAATTAACTTATATAGTAACTATTATAGTTAACAATTTTTAACTATTATCATTAACTAATACTATTAATGGTATTAGTTAGGTATAATACTTAAATATTACTCCCTCTGACCCGTAGTAAGTGTCCTACCTCTCATTTGTACGGAGATTAAAAAATGATGGAAGTAAGTAAGTGTTGTGAGTGTAAAAGTAAATTAGGAGAGAGAATGAGTGAGAGGGAAAAATAAGTTGATTGGTTTTGTGAGTATAAAAGTAAAGTAGTAGAGATAATGAGTGAGATGAATAGTAAATATTCTTTGCTATTTTTGAAAAAAAAACTTTTACTCTGGGATGTACCAAAATAGAAAGTATGACTCTTACTCTAGGACGTAGGGAGTAATAGTTAACTATTATAGTTACCTATTATAATAACTATTACTATTATAAGTAATAGTTACTATAGTAGTTAACTATAATAGTTACCTATTATAGTAACTATTACTATTATAAGTATTAGTTACTAGGAAAAACTGCAAATATAGTACCTGAACTATTGGGGTTATTTTGGATTTGGTACCTGGACTCTCATTTTTTGCACCCGTCATACACAGACTCTAATTTTTACTGTATCTGTCATACCTACCACTAACGACATCCATTTTTCTCAGTTAAATCATCATGTGACCATACACACGTGATCAATTTTGCAGGGGTAAAATAGAAAGACAAATCTGGTTTTATCTTTTGAAGGTGAAAAAAACCCAGGAATATTCATCTTCATCCTCATTTCATCTCTTTTCTTGCGTGCTTCTCAATTTCAAATAAAAAACAAATCTCAGAAGGTATTTCTCCATTAAAGAGATTAGAGCTCAAGTCCAAAACATGAAGCTGACTATCCAATTCCATCCAATTCTCGCATTTGGATAACCAAATTGAATTAATTAACAAAAAACCTAACAATGAGAATTACAGATCTACGAACCTTCGTTCTGATCATTCTCAGGGAACTCTTTTCTCAAGAGCTTGAGCTCACAGTCCTAAATAATGGTGGAGAAAATAAATATGGATTGGGAGAAGGCTGATGAGGACGACGCCGGACTTGAATATATGGCCGGAGTTGTTGTTGACGGCAAGGAGAAAGGGAAATGGTTGGCCGAATTTGTCTTAGATGGAAGGATCATTTTGATCAGATCTGACCGATTTGAGACGAGGAAGCTCCTCGGAGTTGCGACGATGTTGAGCTAGATGTTGGATCTGGAGCATTAGGGCCAGATCTGTCGGATCAGAGATGAGAAGGACGGCAACAACTGCCGGTCGCCGGAGAAGAGGGGAGAGAGGGAGAAGATTTTGAGAGAGAGAGATTGTGTGTGTGTGTGTGTGTTTGAGGATCTGGAGAGAGACGAAGAGAGAAGAAGACATCGCCAGTCACCAGAGAAGATGGGGAGCCGCCGGTCGCCGGAGAAGACGGGGAGCCAAAGAGGGTGGAGAGAGAGAGAGAGAGATCGGTGTGTGTGTTCTGGTACGAGTGAAATGGGGATTTGTTTTAAACTTCCTATTTTACCCTTGCAAAATTGATCACGTGTATGGTCACATGATGACTTAACTGAGAAAAATGGATGTCGTTAGTGGTAGGTATGATAGATACAGTAAAAATTAGAGTTTGGGTATGACGGGTGCAAAAAATGAGAGTCCAGGTACCAAATTAAAAATAACCTCAATAGTTCAGGTACTATATTTGCAGTTTTTTCTAGTTACTATAGTAGTTAACTATAATAGTTATTCTATATAGTAACTAATACTATTAGCTAAGAAAATGAATTTGAAAAGTCTCTTATTTATCAGAGTGGTGATGATGTGGCAACACCAAATGCAACATTTCTCTAAGACTTGTCTATGTGGCAACACCATAGCTCTCCTCACCAATTTAATATATATATATATATATATATATATATATATATATATATATATATATATATATATAGATTTATAGACAAGGAGTATTCTTTCTTTCTTTATTTTTTTTTATTTTTTTTTTTGAGGCAAAAACATGATGGTGGTAAAAACATTTCTTAATTTATCGAAATGTGTTGAGAAAAATAGAATTGTGAAGGGTAATAAATACGGAGAAAAATAAAATAGTTTAATAGATTCATTCCATCACTACTCTCTTGATATATACCCCCTCCGTCTCAAAATACATGTTGTTTTGAGAGTTAATTTTTGCCTGAAAATACTTGTCGTTTTACTATTTTTTAAGGCTATTTTGTTGTTGTATACCAATTATACTCTTATTAATGATAGTGAATTATATCTTGCACAAGCATTTAATTACCTAAGTAATTGAATTACTTTAGGGGTATATGAGACTTTTTCACATTGATTAAATTGTATTTCTTAAGAATTTTGCAAATGCTCAAAATGGCATCTATTATGAGACGGAGGGAGTACGATGCTCTCATGTCTCAAGATATCGTTTTAAATCATTCCACATGTATTATGAAATGCAATTAATGCATAAGAATAAATTTCATATACTCCCAAAATAATCTAACTATCAAGGCAATTAATTGCTTGTGCAAGAGATAGTTCACTATCATTAAGAAATGTATAGTTTATAAAACAACAAAATAACCATGAAAATAGTAAAACGACAATTAATTTAAGACAAAAATTAACTCCCAAAACGACATTCATTTTGAGACGGAAAGAGTATATAGATAATTAATTTGTATGCTACAGTGTATTAGTTGGTAATGACAAGGCTAGTTGAGTATTATCCAAGCTTCTTCAATTAACAAATCCTACACTTGTTAACAAGTCCCGTGAGACACGAACACAAGCAAACAGAAGCTATCTAGGAATCATCTTTCTATTGGTAATTTTCTCCCATTTTTGGGGAAAAAGTATAGGTAAAATGTGAGTAAATGAAAATAATTAAAAAAGTCCATCTTATACTCAATTCCAGAGGCGTAGCTAGGAAGGAGCCAAAGGGGGCAATTGCACCCATTGGTTTGAACAATTTTTGTAAGTCTGGCTATTTTTAAGACACACGATTTTATTATACGATTTTATTATGATTACGTTATTTTTATTTTTTTACTAGTGCAAAATTTTTAAAATTATGAGGGTTTAGTGTAATTTTTTATAACTTGCCCCCCTTGATTTATTGGAAAAAAAAAACACTAAAATACATTTTGCCCTCATTAATTAAATTTTTCTGACTCCGCCACTGCTCTATTCAGGTATTAAAAGTAACTTTTCAAAAGATATAGTAACAATACATTATACTAAAATAATTTGTCAGTTAACAAGAAGTGTGGTGTGAACTCGCTTCGAGGGAGTAATAAATTAAAAAACATGTTCAATTGTCCCAAAATAAATGTCATATTTTTTATTTTCTCTTATGACAAAATTAATGTTGTATTACTAAAAATAAAGTGTGAAGTTTGGTGATCCTCCTATTCTAGTACGTACAATCCTTGCAATGTCCTAGGAGGTGTCAATTAACCTATATAAATAAAATGGGGCAATCGAAAAAAATACTAACTTGAAAGTTTAAAAAACATGAACTTGTCAATGACATTTATTTCGGATCAGAAAGAGTACGTTATTGATTAATTGCACTGAGTCAGATGGTAAAAGCTTATGTCACTCAAATAATTGAGAGGATAAGAGATTTCGCCTTCTCCATCAGATTATTTATACTCCCTTCGTTCCATAATACTCATTTTAGAGAAAATCGCATAGATTAAGGAGCATTGTAAAAGTACTAAATTATCCTTAATGAAGGAGACTGTTGGCGTTCCATTGTGGTAATGAAGAAAGCTTTGGAAAAAAAATAAAAATAGAGAGAAAATCAAAGAATACCAAAGATCAACTGTGCTGACTTTAGGGGTATTCTGGGTACATTGGGCCTAATTGCTCTTGAGAAAACGTCAAGTTTTATGGGAAATATTTTTTCCCCTCCAACGTCATGTTTAATAAAATAGAGGGAGTGGTAGAAGTGAATATTCTACAAACAATAATTAGTATATGTAGAGGTCGGCGACTTGTTTGCTTCAATTATTAAGAAAACAAGAGAGATTCTTATTTATGCAAAAAAAAAAAAAAAAAAAAAAAAAAATAAGTGAAAAGGATCCCCTGTGGGGTTGCAAGTAGGGATGGCCAAACCGGACCGGAACCGGAAAACCGGACCGGAAAAGCCCGGAACCGGAGCAAACCGGGGAGTAAACCGGAACCGGAGTAACCGGAACCGTAAGTTATCCGGGCCGGTTCAGGTTCACATAAATGGCGAACCGGACCGGAACCGGATCGAAAATCCCTTGCTTTTCAATAATTTTAAAGGGGGGACCGGAACCGGACCGGAACCGTACCGGAACCGGACCGAACCGGAACCGGATTGTCCCAAACCGGAATCGGGGGTAAGCGCGGGCCGGTTAAGGGTTACCCATATGCCGAACCGGAACCGGCGGTTCCGAACCGAAACCGGGCCCGGAACCGGTTTTGGCCATCCTAGTTGCAAGTAGCAACTAGGCTACTAGGAAAAATCCAATAAGAGAGGCAGACAATGGCTGTTAATTAACATGTGTTTGGACTTTGGACGCATGCATACAACATTTAATTATTTTTGTTTCTTTTAAAAGTGACAATTAGGTATGATAACGATACGGGGGTTAGAATGTTAGAAGAGATAACTCCTTTTGTAGTTCTGTCCATACTTATTGTTACTTTTTGCTGATCATATTTGAACTTTGAACAACATTTTATATTAACTATTAATTTTTATAAAGATTTAAAGATGGTTATTGATAGTGTTTCTGTAAGTGATTTAATAACTATTTTAATTTTTTTTATAGAGATGATGGGTGGTGGGCGGTGAAAG
This sequence comes from Campanula takesimana, assembly GCA_026119855.1. NCBI lineage: Eukaryota > Viridiplantae > Streptophyta > Magnoliopsida > Asterales > Campanulaceae > Campanula > Campanula takesimana. Next base: position 157,421 of record JAOWBW010001496.1, read on the forward strand.
TGGGGTAGGATGGTAATGGTGGTGTTGTGATGGAAATGGTAGTGGTTTGGGGGGAGGTGGTGGTGTTGGTAGTGGTGGTGGTGGTGATAGCAGCAGTAGGGTGGGGTGTGGGTGGGTGGGCGTAGTGATGGTGGTGGCCATGGAGGTTGAGGAGTTGGGTGGTGATATGGCACTCTATTATAAAAGTTTAGGGGTGAAAGTTTATATATTTAAAGTATTACATCAACTAAAATTTTGTTGGGTCAACTTTTGAGGTTATGGTGGAAAGAGAAAACTAGTAGAGTGGACAAAAACGTTAATAAAAAAGTAGAATGGTAAAAGTAGACGGAAACAAATTTAGCATTTCAAAAGATGATAAATGCCCATTATTTTTTCTTTAGAGATTTTTACCTATAAATCCTTAGAAGACACACCTATTTATTAATAACAACACACAATTTTTTTAATCTAACCAACAAATCTCTGTCTCTAAATTAAAATACCTAAAAATCCTTCATTATTTTAAAATGACAAAACTTCCCTCCACTTAGATAAAATAGTTCATACCCCTCACCTTTGACCATCTTTGATCACAACCACCTCCAACACCGCCCACCAACTCCAGGCCACCACCCCGTCGCCGCCTTCAAACCACCGATGCCGTGTCGGACCACCGCTGTCGCATCGTGCCCCCAAACCGCCACCGCCAACCACCGCCGCCGGTAGCCACCCACTCACTGCCGCTGCACACCACCACCGGCCATCGAACCTCCGGTCAACGCCGCTGGAATTCCACCACCGGCAATCACCACTGGCCGCCGTACCCCCAACCACCGTCACCGACGCCAGGCAACCACCGGCCACCACTGTCGGACATCCATCCCCATCCCCGGCAACCAACCTCCGGCCGGCGCCACCCTTTCTCACCTCCATCTTTAACAACTACATATGTGATAAATTAAAAATTAATAGTCTCCACTGAGGTTTGAACACATGAACTCTTGGTCCTTTATGAAATACTCTACCACTATGCCAACAACATCTTTGTTTTTTTATGATTTGTTACAAATTTAAGACAACAATAGCACATGTCTCTCTCTCTCTCTCTTTTTTATTGTGGGTAAGAGTATTCTTCTTAATTGAACATTTACGTACACATAATAAAAGAAAAATAAATAAGTTAATTTATCATTTGGCGAGAATGCATAAGAGAGTATGTTCACTTTTTAACTTTAAACAACTACGAGACCGAGTTATCAACTGTTTCACACATGATGTCGCTTTACATTTATTAAGTAAATGTTTAGCTTGAAATAACGGAGAAGTTGATTTCGTAATTGTTTATAAAGCATGTGACAACACACAACTGTCAAAATGAGTGTCAGTTGTGTAAATTGAGAGATGAATTTTAGTACTTATACTCAACTCTTGTGTGAATAATTGAGAAATTGATGTCCTCATTATTGTACTCAACTCATTTATGAACAATTGAGAAATGAAAGTCCTCGTGATTGTACTCAACTAATTTGTGAACAACTGTGAAATGCATGTCTCATATATTATTTTCAACTCATGTGTGAACAACTGTAAAATGCATGTGTCAGTTATTATACTCAAACACATGTGTGAACAACTGCGAAATTTATGTCTCAATTATTATTTTCAACTCATGTGTGAACAACTGTGAAATGCATGTCTCAGTTATTATTTTCAACTCATGTGTGAACAACTGTGAAATGCATGTCTCGGTTATTATACTAACAACAGAGAAATGCATATCTCAGTTATCATACTAACAACTGAGAAATGCATATCCCAGTTTTTAACATGTAAAACTAAAAAAAATAAAAAATAAAAAATCATCATGCGCTCCTTTAATTCGTTTTAATAATACTATTAATACAGTAGTTTCGGATTTTTTTTTATTTTTTTTAGTGTTTGTTATATTATCTTTTAATATTTTTGAGTAATGAGAAAGGAAGAAAGTGTTAGAACTAGAAGGAAGTTGGAAGGAGGCTAGGGGCACTCATGTCCAAAAAATATACTAAAGACTTCTTGGTTAGTTGTGAAAATGTCCATCCTTAATGGTTATTTCCCTTTGGCCAAAGGATGAATCAGTAAAAACTTCATTTTTTTATCATCCAAAAAATAGTGAATACTTAATTTAGAATATCATAGTTAGGAGTAATCTAAACATAAAATAAACCACACACGTGAAATTAAAATGTAATTGCAGAAGTCATTATCCAAAACAGCAGGAGTTATAGATGTTTGTTGTCAAGTGGTGAAGTGGTGGGGATGTTGTTAAATGACTTTTGATGAATATGGACATCAAATTGCTTGGTCTTCTTCTATCCCTATTTCTACTTGCCCAATTTTAAGTCCTTATCTATCTTCTTGTCTTTCATTATTACACACAGTCCATGTTAGGTGAACCATTGAAACCTTTACTTC
>JAOWBW010001496.1:159953-279556 GCA_026119855.1 Campanula takesimana
TTCAAAACCTCCAGAAGACTCTATATTGATATCTAGAAGGCTTTATACTGATATCCAGGACCCTTCTGCCTATCACTTTCAAAGGTTCTGACATCAATCTCATATCCAGAAGGCTTTATATTGATATCCAGAACCAGAGAACCCTTCTGCTATCACTTTCAAAGGTTCTGGCTATCAATCTCATATCCAGAAGGCTTTATATTGATATCCAGGACCCATCGGCTATCACTTTCAAAGGTTCTGGCTATTAATCTCATATCCAAAAGCCTTTACATTGATATCAAGAACCGTTGAGAAGTTCCGATTATTTACAAAAATGTTACCGCGTTTTTTTAAAACACGTTTTTCCTAAGCGTTTGGAAAGACGCGTTTTTCTCAAGATTTTGTGTAAGGAAAAGTGTTAGTGGAGTAGGTGTTGTGAGTATGAAAAGTGAAGTAGGAGAGAGAAAGTAGGGTAAAGAATAATGAGTGGAAAGTTGTTGTGAGTGTGAATGTGAGACCTATTAAATAAAAACATTTCTATTTTTGGGTTGTCCTAATTCGAGTTCGAGTGGGACACCCAAAATGGAAATTTGTTCTAATTCGAGTGGGACGAAGGGAGTATGTTTTTTTGACCACACACGTGCCTTCGTCGGGAGGCCAGATCTCCTGTGCCCCTCCATGTGCCCCTCCCTGTGCCCCACTAATCTGGACCGTGTATGTTGATATTGTAAACGGTCCAGATTAAAAGGCACAGGGAGGGGCACATAGAAGGGCACAGGAGATCTGCTCTCTTTTGTCGGTGCATACTTCTTAATAAGGCTTTTTGGAGTTTTGTGAAGTCAAGCCGGTATTGCAAACCACGATTTTTTTTAAACACTCAAAACCGTTTAAGTCAAAAAAAATATTGTTTTTTATTCAAATTAAATAGTTATTTAATTTTAATTTTTTTTAACATTTGTTTATTTATTCAAATTAAATAATTTTTAAAATTAATCAAATTTAATTATTATAAATATTAATTAGTAAAAATATTAAATGTAAATAATAACAAATATAATCATCAAAATTTAAATTTGTATTTGATAACTACCATTGGAGATGCTAGTATTTTTTTACATAAGTATTAAAATTTAATTTTGATACCTATTATTGGAGATGAAAATTTAGCACCCTATGAACAATGCTCCAAATGTATCAAAAATTGATTTGATTTTTGGTTAACTCTCGCCCAACTACTTATTTATTGAGGCGAAACACCTTATATACCGCTTTTGGACACCTTCTCAATGACATTACCTTCCAAGAGTCGGAAAAGAAGATGGCGTCCTTTCCTTTTCAAGGAGAAGCAGTTGAGCTGAGAGTCTTGAAGGAATGGCTCTTTCTGTACCAACCAAGGGGAGAAGTAAGCGAATCTATTGGAGATGCCCATAAAGGGCCAATTGCCCCAATTCACTTTGAGAAAGTCTATTGCGTGACTGTTTATCTGAGACGGTTCTCAATAATAGAGGAAATGGGTTTGCCCACTCGCTCATCCGGGCAAACTATTTGCTCTCTCAACGAAACTCCTCTTGTGTTTGATAGCGTTTGACCCAAAATTTTGTCATTCACTTTTTAAAAGTTGTATTCACCTGCCTCCCCCCTTTTTTTGACTAAAAATAATAACACTATATTATGATTTTTTTCCGATCAAACTAAATTTAGATGTTACACTAATCGATATACGAAAATAGAAATAATATTGATCTCGTTTCAAAATTATCATGGCTCCACCAGCTTCTTTTAACTACTATACTTATTTTTTAGCACGAAAACTAGGGGTGGAAATGGTTCGGTTTAGCTCGGTTTGCGGTAATTTAGAGGTCAAATCGCTATATGTCGGTTTTAAAGAAATCTCAAACCGAGCTGAACCACAAAAAAATCCAAACCGAGCTGAGCTAAACCATAATGGTCTGGTTCGGCTCGGTTTGAATCGTGGTTCAAACTGTGGCTTGAACTGCGGTTTGAACCACAACACCTTCCACGTACCATACTTTTTTATGCCTGGCCAGTCATTTACTCCCTTCATCCCAAAATGATTTTATACTTTTTTCCTTCGCAATAATAGAGAAAAATGCATGAAGATCATTTTGGGATGGAGGGAATACATGAATATGCCTTAGAAAAGGCCAAAGTCATTTGCTCCTTCTATCCCAAAATGATATTCATACTTTTTTCCTTGGAAATAATAGAGAAAAAAGTATGAAGATCATTTTAGGACGGAGGTAGTACATGAATATGCCTTAGAAAAGGCCACAGTACTTACTAAGATAAGATTAACATGTTGAAACTGAATTTGTATATTTTCTTAAGAAAAATAACATGCAGGTTAACAATCCTTATATGTAAACACGGTTCAGCTAGCTTGGTTCAATGGTTCGGCTCCACGGTTCAGCTCTACGGCTCGGCTCGTGGTTCAGCTTGATATGGTTCGGCTTGGAAGGCCAGACCGTAAGTCGAACCGAACCGTATGCTTTATCACTTTTCTAAAACCGAGCTAAACCACATATGTTTATAAACCGAGCTAAATCGCTCGGCTTGGTTCGGTTCGGTTTCAAACCGCAGTTTAAGCCGAACCATTTCCACCCCTAACGAAAACCACAAAAGTTTCAGGAAAAGAGCATTTTAGCCACGAATAGGTGGATTAGGGAACGGATTAGGCACGAATTAAACACAGATTAGGCAAATTTGTTGCTAAAATGATAGTTTCCCAAAACTTTTATGGTTTTCGTGCTAAAAAATAAGTATAGTGGTTCAAGTGAAAGTCGATATAAAGTACAATGGTTGAATATGAATTTAAACCTTCTAATTTCTGTTGGGAAATTGACCAAATTACCTAAATCCTATTTTGGTTTGGTTTGGAAAGGATTGCTAAAATCCCACATTGGTTAGGAAGGGGAAAATAAGTGTGCCTTCCTGTTGGGTATGCCCACACATATCTCAGTTTTAATGTAATAGGATTTATTAGATTTGATTGATCCATCACCTAAGTTTTATTTCATGGACTTTAAGACCCTCATGTAAGAAGTATTTATACTTCATTTTTTTTAGGTTGTCCATTGTTATAGAATAGGCTTAGAAATAGGGCAAGAAGATCAAGATTCAAGAAAATCACTTGGTGAGTTTGAGCCGCGCATATGCGCCTTCTGCGCTATGCGCCATGCGCCTCTCAGAAACGCGCATAAGGATTTCTTCCTAGCTATGAAGCGCGCCTCTACGCCCCTTGATTTAAGCGCACAATTACTGTGCGCCTCTTGGCTCAATGCGCCTCTTGGCTCAAACGCGCCTCAAGTGTTTATTCAACACTCAGTGATTTATTGAAGATTCAAAGACTTGAAGAGAATTCAAATTACGCCAATGATCCAACGGTGGTTAAAAGATGCATATGCGCCTAATCTATTGACACGTGTCCACAACGGTCACATTTATGTTGAGTGTCAAAATGGCCATAATATATGCATGCTCCAATCAACGAGTGACAGCTCATCTTATCCACAAGGATTTCCAACGGCTAGTTTTGAAGTTCACTATAAATACCCCATAACTTCAACATTTGAAGAGGCTGAGTTTTGCTAAGAATTTCAAGAATTTCTCTCTCAAAGCATTTGTTGAAGATTTGAAGATTGCCTTCGTTTTTCCAGATTTCCTCAATAACATCTTCATACCTTCATCCTTAGCCCAGATCTTCAAGCTATAACACTTTAGTTTCATTGTGCTCTAAATCATAAAGATCTAAAGAGCCTTGATACTAAAATCACACACGCACCTCTTTAAGTTTGATCATTTAGATCCATCTTTTAGAGATACACCGGTTATTGTTTTGGATTTGTTCATTCATAGAATATTAGATCTTGAGTTAGTGTAGAAGCTCAAAAATTGTAATTTGTAACACTCACTCATTATATAAGATCTCCATTAGAAATCCAAGACTAACCATCTTGGTAGAGGACGTAGATCTTTCACTGATCGAACCTCTCCAAATAGCTTGTGTTATTATCTTGTCATTTCTTTCAAGTTATTATTTTCACTCACTATTTGCTTGTTTACTCATTGTAGATTGATTGAACTGAATTGTGTTGTGTTGATATATCATTTGCCTTAGTTCCTTATTTCAACCACTTTGAGCCAAAATACTTAGAGTGTGTGTGCGCCCCTTTATCACACTTTGCGCCTATTTTCATTACTAAATTCCGCTGTGCATTTCACTCACTCACTTAGGCGCATTTCATAACGCTTACTTGATAAAGTGCGCATTTGCAATTGAGTTTTTCAAGGGTACAAAAAGAATTTTAAAACAGCTATTCACCCCCCCTCTAGCTATTTTTCATACCCTTGTTGCCCTTTGGGACCAACACTTCCCATTATAAATAGGCTTCACTAGTTATGTTTTTAGATATAGAACTCAAGAGAGAGTTAGCATAGACATATAATTTAGAGAGAAACTGTATGCTTGTATGCGTTGGTGATGATATTCAAGAGTGTTGAGAGAGAGAAAGAGTCTCCATTCTTGTAATATCGTGAAGTTTTATATTTATTGTTTGGTGGAATAGGCTTTAAGCCGAACCACGGAAATATTGTGTGTTTTGTTCTTCGATTGTGTGTGTGGGTATTTTTTATCTCTTCTAGCGATTTCTCTTATTGGTGAGCGATCCCAAAAAGTGGTATCAGAGCTTGGTTGAAGGGAGAAGTCGCATTGAGGGAAGAGATCCAAAATCAAAGGAAAACAAGAGAGCAGATTTCTGCTCGGATTTGTTCAGTGCAGCGGTGGGAAAAGAGGCCTAGCTCGTTCGTTCACCGTTGGATCATGCTGAAATTTGGCGTGTGGGTTAAGAACTCATAAATCTTCAATCTGAATGGTGCAGATTGGATTTTGGAGCTTCCTAGCATCAGGAAACGTGTCCAGAAAGAAGCAGCAGTGTGAAGAAATTCATATTTTGAAGAATATGGATCTTGGTGGATCGAAGTATCAAGTCCCAATTTTCGATGGAAGGATGGATTTCACCGTGTGGCAGATGACAATCCAAGATGTGTTGGTTCAACAGGGCCTTGATGAAGCTTTGGAAGAGAACAAGCCGGAAGGGATGAAAGACGCGGATTGGCCGAAGATTCAGAAGAAGGCTTCGAGCACAATCAGGTTAGCACTTGCTCCCGAAATTAAATATAGTGTTTTGAATGAGAAAACACCAAGGGGTATTTGGGAGAAACTTGCGAGTATTTATGCGTCAAAGTCGTTGACTAATCGCTTGTTCTTGAAGATGGATTTGTATTGTTTGAAACTTGATGAAGGTGGTAGTTTGCATGACCATATAAATTCTTTCAATCAACTAGTAGGTCGATTATCTAATGTTGAAGAGGTAATCAATGATGAGGAGCAAGATTTATTGTTATTGGCTTCATTACCCATGTCTTACAAGTCTTTTAGGCAGACGATGTTGACAGGTAAGACCACTTTAATACTGGATGATGTTGTTAAAGCATTGAGGGATAATGAAAAGATGTCGAGGAGTGATAGCTTCTCCAATGGTGACAGAGTACTAGTTGCAGAATGTTCTGAAAGAGGAAGGAGTTATAATCGCGGTGGCACAAATGGGAGAGCAAGGTCTCAATCGAGGGGAGATAGAGACATAAGTAAGGTTGAGTGCTTCTACTGTGGAGTGACTGGTCATATGCAGATGCGTTGCCCACAATTTTGTGAAGATTTGAAGAGTCTGCGTGGTTTCAAAGGAAAGAAGAAGGTTGATGAGGAGAATGTCAACACAGTTGATAATGATGGTGATTTTCTTTTGACGGAGATGCTGGCTGTTGCTGATTCGATTGATGAGAAGAAGTTGGATTGGGTGTTAGATTCCGCTGCTTCAGTGCATATTTGCAAGGATCGAGCTATGTTTGACACTTTGCGATCGGAGGGACAACTTGGAGAGATAAAAGTTGGGAATTCACAGAAATTGAAGATTGAAGGTGTTGGGAGTGTACGTTTCAAGCTTCATGATGGGACTGTGAAAACCGCTTTGAATGTAATGTATGTTCCTAGTGCGACTGCGAATTTGCTTTCACTAGGAGTATTGACATCCCGTGGGTATCGATATGTTGGAAGAAGACAGATGTGCAAAGTGTATAAAGGAAAGAGCTTGATTCTTCAAGGGAGAAAAGGTGCAAGGAACATTTGCTACTTGGAGGGTGAATCCTTGCGTGGAAGGTCCTTTTGTGATGACAAAATGGAGAAGAAGAAGAAGAAGACTGAGAAAAGGGTGAGTTTCTCAGGTGTTGATGAGATTTGGGAATTTGAGTCAAGGGGAGATTTGTTGGGAAATTGACCAAATTACCTAAATCCTATTTTGGTTTGGTTTGGAAAGGATTGCCAAAATCCCACATTGGTTAGGAAGGGGAAAATAAGTGTGCCTTCCCATTATAAATAGGCTTCACTAGTTATGTTTTTAGATATAGAACTCAAGAGAGAGTTAGCATAGACATATAATTTAGAGAGAAATTGTATGCTTGTATGCGTTGGTGAGGATATTCAAGAGTGTTGAGAGAGAGAGAGAGTCTCCATTCTTGTAATATCGTGAAGTTTAATATTTATTGTTGGGTGAGCGATCCACGGAAATATTGTGTGTTTTGTTCTTCGATTGTGTGTGTGTGGGTATTTTGTTATCTCTTCTAGCGATTTCTCTTGTTGGTGAGCGATCCCAACAATTTAATGGTTAGGTTAGAGAAGAAAACATTGATTCAGTAAATATGAAAGAATAAAACATAAAGAAGAAAATATTGATTCAGTAAATATGAAAGAACAAATTAGAAGGATCGATAATTTTAAGGAAAAAACAGTTAAAGCCATAACCAGTGAGACGACTCACATTAGACTAGCTACAACCAACTGCCGTTTCTCGCAAGGATGTGCATACGTTCATTGTCGGAATGGACCATATATATAACTCACATTAGACTAGCTACAACAAACAGCTTTCAGTTCGCCTGCAGATAACATTCAGATCGAGTCAACACAAAATTGATTAATCATGTTGTAGTTGGATCCATCCAAGTTTACCTGTTTTTTATGCAAAATCTTATGAAAAATAATGGTCCGAAAAGGTGCAGAATGCGTGTTAAAGACAAAAGAAAACCATAAACTAGAAATAAACAAAAGTCTACCAACTTGAGTCGCCAAAAGGTAATCAAGGCCGCCATTATTGATTGAATTTTGTGGCTCAGACGGGGAAGTAAATGCATCAGAGCCGTCAGAGTTGTTTTGTACAACAGCAGCAAACAGATCAACTGCGTTCAATTCTATAATCTTGTTCTCATGTTGCAGAACTGGATCATGTGTTGCAAACTGCTTGTTTTTTCAAGGCAGCAAACAGCCAGATATGATAAACGGTACACACCATAAATCCATTTCATATCGAAAAGAAAACAACTACTTCCTCCGTCCCAAAATGGTTGTCCAAATTTGCTCAGGTGAATTTGGACATTTTTGAAACAGAGGTAGTAAAATTCTGGAGCAACGAAATAATTAATAGCCACAATGAAACTCAATCAGATTGATTTTTCAAGGTTAGTAGTAAAGATTCTTCAACAGACTTCAAAGGGAACAAAATGTACTCCACAAGAATCTATGAAAATTCCATATGCAACACATAAATAATACAGGACAAACATCAACTTGATGTGTAAATTATATTACAAATGGATCAACAAAGATCGTAATGCAAAGTCTAAATATGGAAAAATAAATAGCTGAAGAAAAAAACACCGCTGCCGCTGCCATGAAATCTGATTCAGGGCATGAACCAACCGTTGTACTCAGAATAATACTTTGAAGCGAGAAAGTTTGAATAGCTAGTGCCCATTTCAAAGGTGTGGTACCTCTTGGTGCCAAGGGAGTAGAACAAAATATGGCCGTCCCCAACAACCCTTGGGAAGTAAATTTTGTTGCCTGTTCCTCTTATAGTAGCCCTTATGCATATGGATAACGGACGGCTTACAAACAACATTTTGTTTTCCAGGCTCTCAACTATTTCCCATTTACTCGTACAGACATCCCACTCGCAAGTGTATACTGAACTTCCGTCCCTACCCACAAAACCCTTTAGTTCAAGAAATTGTTCATTGGACTTCATATCAAAAATATATGTCTCAAGTTCATTGCCAAGTAAAGAAAGTTCTTTCTCCGAAAATCTTTAGGATAAAATGTAGCAAGGCGAATCAATTTTTCTTTATCAAATCGAGCAAATGAATGAGATGGATCCAAGGCCGCCATACATACAAGCAAATCCGTTTGTGTTTCATTGAAACGGTCATTGAGCTCTTGAAGTTGCGTATCTATTACCGGGTAAAATACTTCAATACTAAAATGATGCATGTATGTCATTTTTTCAATATTTCATCTTGATCGCCCACGACGAACAAACATATCATCCATGATAGGAACCTCAATAAAAATTTTCATACAAAATGAGGATACTTCATCTAATAAGGAATCCCATCCTTCATCTCGCATCAATTGCAACCTTTGCTTGGAAATTTTCACCAATTCTATCGCATTCACAATATCTTGATTTTTTCTTTGTAAACATTGAGATAACTCATGTGTGATGGCCAAAACATTTTTCATCAAATGAAGTGAAAAATGCAAACTCATAAGATTGTAAAGCATACAACAAATAACAAGATTCAAGCTTTTGACTAGCATCTTTCTTTGAAACTTCAAGCACATCAATAACGGAAGAGAACATACCAATCAATCGCAATAATGAACCATAATGAGAGCTCCAACGAGTGTCTCCAGAGCGATCGAGTCTTGTCTCTTGATTCAAACCTCTTCCACTTGGAAGTTCATCACTTAAAAGTGCTTCGGTAACTTTTATAGCTTGAGTATCAAGGAGAATGGCATTACGCTTGCTTGAACTTCCAACATGATGTACAACTTTCGTAACCATATCAAAAAGAAATTCCATGTTCAAATTCATTTTTGCAACGGCAACTAGTGCCAATTGAAGTTGATGTGCAAAACAATGAACATAGTATGCACAAGGATTCTCCTTCAAGATTAATGCTTTGAGACCATTAAACTCACTTTTCATGTTGCTAGCTCCATCATATCCTTGACCACGAGCATTTGATATACTTAGGTTGTGCTTGGAAAGAAAGTCATCAAGTGCCTCCTTAAGTAATAATGATGTTGTGCTCTTGACATAAACAATTCCCATGAAACGTTCAATGACATACCCAAATTTATCAACATAACGAAAGACGATGGCCATTTGTTCCTTAGTAGATATATCACGGGCTTCATCAACTAAGATTTAAAATAATGAACTCCCAATTTCTTTAATGATCTTATTGGTGGTTTCCGAAGCACAAGCACTAACAATATCTTTTTGAATTTTGGGTGAATTTTATTTGAGATTTCCCGGCCTTTTATCAAAGCAAGCCTTGCCCACATCTTCATTGTGAGTAGCATGAAACTTTAAAAATTCAAGAAAGAGACCTTGATTGGAAGAATCTTCCGACTCATCATGTCCACGAAAAGACAATCGGTTGCGCAAGAGAATTCGAGTAACATCCAAAGAGGCGGTCAAACGAGTCCGGTAGTCAATTTGAGTTTGTCGAGTCTTCTTGTTCCATCTTGGTTCAATGTAAGCACTATTATTCATTAGAACATCACAAGCTCTCGAGGCTTCATTGTGAGCACTATTATGCTTACCAATATGATCTTGTAGCCTTTCATTCTTCTTCCAATTAGTGAACCCATTCTCAACAAAAGCATCACAACAACCGGGGTGCTTCTTAGAATTAGGCTTGAACACATAACAACATAAGCAAAAAGCCGCCTCCTTTTGAATGCTATATTCTAGCCAAGTAGGAAACAAATCAAACCAAGAACTTTGAAATTTTCTCATCTTTTTCCCAATCAAAATTTTCTTGAAATCATGATCTCGAGGTTGACAAGGGCCTCTTTGTAAATAAGCTCTTCGAACCGTATCCCTGAAATTAACATCATAATGTGATATTGGATTTCTTAGGGCGGGATCCGACGGAAGATTGTCAATGTCAAACTCAATACAAACCCTTTTTGCACCACCTTGCCCATTAAGATCATCATTTGTGCTAGGAGATGCCTCATTTGAAATAAGAACGGGTGACGATCTTGGTACTTTTGTGAAATATTTCTCCATGACTATAAAAACCAAAACAAAATAGAGAACTAATTAACAAACTTTGATTGATAGAATTAAAGTAAAATAGTACCAATTGAAAAACTTTAATAGTTTTTGCACATTAAAAAAAACAACTAGGTATAAATCTTTTTACAATAAAATATTAGGTCAAAAGTGACCCAATCCCAAATTCCAATTCCCACATGTCGGTGCCTGGGACCTAGTGGATTCATTATCTATAATAAATTAATACTAACTTGACCAGTGGCGGACCTAGAAATTTTTGTAAACGGGGGCAAAAATTGCATTGCATAATTTTTTTCCATTAATGATAACCCAAAATATTAGATGCATTACAAAGAAAATATAAGTGTACGATCACAAAAGATCAACAAACCTTTACAAGGTTTTGTACAAAAAATAATCCACAAAAGTACATATTTCAATCGAAAAAGTGATCCAAAATGCATTACAAGTCCTCTCGTCTAGTTTTCATCTTTTGATAGTTTTGCAAAATCACTTCATTGTCAATACTATCAAAGATTTCCTTCTCAACATACGTCATTAGACAATCCGACATCCACTTATCTCCAATTCTATTGCGCAAGTACGTCTTCACAAGATTCATTGTCGAGAATGGTCTTTCAACCGAAGCCGTTGCAACCGGAAGGATCAATGTCAAAGTAATAAGCATATACACTAATTGGTAGATGTCATTCTTTCTAGTAAGAACCACTTTATCTCCAAGCTCACTAACTCCCTTTAGTTCAAGAAATTGTTCATTGGACTTCATATCAAAAATATATATGTCTCAAGTTCATTGCCAAGTAAAGAAAGTTCTTTCTCCGAAAAATCTTTAGGATAAAATGTAGCAAGGCGAATCAATTTTTCTTTATCAAATCGAGCAAATGAATGAGATGGATCCAAGGCCGCCATACATACAAGCAAATCCGTTTGTGTTTCATTGAAACGGTCATTGAGCTCTTGAAGTTGCATATCTATTACCGAGTAAAATACTTCAACACTTAAATGATGCATGTATGTCATTTTTTCAATATTTCGTCTTGATCGCCCACGAAGAACAAACATATCATCCATGATAGGAACCTCAATAAAAAATTTCATACAAAATGAGGATACTTCATCTAATAAGGAATCCCATCCTTCATCTCGCATCAATTGCAACCTTTGCTTGGAAATTTTCACCAATTCTATCGCATTCACAATATCTTGATTTTTTCTTTGTAAACATTGAGATAACTCAAGTGCGATGGCCAAAACATTTTTCATCAAATGAAGTGAAAATGGAAACTCATAAGATTGTAAAGCATCCAACAAATAACAAGATTCAAGCTTTTGACTAGCATCTTTCTTAGAAACTTCAAGCACATCAATAACGGAAGAGAACATACCAATCAATCGCAATAATGAACCATAATGAGAGCTCCAACGAGTGTCTCCGAAGCGTTTGAGTCTTGTCTCTTGATTCAAACCTCTTTCACTTGGAAGTTCATCACTTAAAAGTGCTTCGATAACTTTTATAGCTTGAGTATCAAGGAGAATGGCATTACGCTTGCTTGAACACCCAACAAGATGTACAACTTTCGCAACCATATCAAAAAGAAATTCCATGTTCAAATTCTTTTTTGCAACGGCAACTAGTGCCAATTGAAGTTGATGTGCAAAACAATGAACATAGTATGCACAAGGATTCTCCTTCAAGATTAATGCTTTGAGACCATTAAACTCACCTTTCATGTTGCCAGCTCCATCATATCCTTAACCACGAGCATTTGATATGCTTAGGTTGTGCTTGGAAAGAAAGTCATCAAGTGCCTCCTTAAGTGATAATGATGTTGTGCTCTTGACATAAACAATTCCCATGAAACTTTCAATGACATACCCAAATTTATCAACATAACGAAAGACGATGGCCATTTGTTCCTTAGTAGATATATCACGGGCTTCATCAACTAAGATTGAAAATAATGAACTCCCAATTTTTTTAATGATCTTATTGGTGGTTTCCGAAGCACAAGCACTAACAATATCTTTTGAATTTTGGGTGAATTTAATTTGAGATTTCCCGGCCTTTTATCAAAGCAAGCCTTGCCCACATCTTCATTGTGAGTAGCATGAAACTTTAAAAATTCAAGAAAGAGACCTTGATTGGAAGAATCTTCCGACTCATCATGTCCACGAAAAGACAATCGGTTGCGCAAGAGAATTCGAGTAACATCCAAAGAGGCGGTCAAACGAGTCCGGTAGTCAATTTGAGTTTGTCGAGTCTTCTTGTTCCATCTTGGTTCAATGTAAGCACTATTATTCATTAGAACATCATAAGCTCTCGAGGCTTCATTGTGAGCACTATTATGCTTACCAATATGATCTTGTAGCCTTTCATTCTTCTTCCAATTAGTGAACCCATTCTCAACAAAAGCATCACAACAACCGGGTACTTCTTAGAATTAGGCTTGAACACATAACAACATAAGCAAAAAGCCGCCTCCTTTTGAATGCTATATTCTAGCCAAGTAGGAAACAAATCAAACCAAGAACTTTGAAATTTTCTCATCTTTTTCCCAATCAAAATTTCTTGAAATCATGATCTCGAGGTTGACAAGGGCCTCTTTGTAAATAAGCTCTTCGAACCGTATCCCTCAAATTAACATCATAATGTGATATTGGATTTCTTAGGGCGGGATCCGACGGAAGATTGTCAATGTCAAACTCAATACAAACCCTTTTTGCACCTTGCCCATTAAGATCATCATTTGTGCTAGGAGATGCCTCATTTGAAATAAGAACGGGTGACGATCTTGGTACTTTTGTGAAATATTTCTCCATGACTATAAAAACCAAAACAAATAGAGAACTAATTAACAAACTTTGATTGATAGAATTAAAGTAAAATAGTACCAATTGAAAAACTTTAATAGTTTTTGCACATTAAAAAAAACAACTAGGTATAAATCTTTTTACAATAAAATATTAGGTCAAAAGTGACCCAATCCCAAATTCCAATTCCCCCAAGTCGGTGCCTGGGACCTAGTGGATTCATTATCTATAATAAATTAATACTAACTTGACCAGTGGCGGACCTAGAAATTTTTGTAAACGGGGGCAAAAATTGCATTGCATAATTTTTTTCCATTAATGATAACCCAAAATATTAGATGCATTACAAAGAAAACATAAGTGTACGATCACAAAAGATCAACAAACCTTTACAAGGTTTTGTACAAAAAATAATCCACAAAAGTACATATTTCAATCCAAAAAGTGATCCAAAATGCATTACAAGTCCTCTCGTCTAGTTTTCATCTTTTGATAGTTTTGCAAAATCACTTCATTGTCAATACTATCAAAGATTTCCTTCTCAACATACGTCATTAGACAATCCGACATCCACTTATCTCCAATTCTATTGCGCAAGTACGTCTTCACAAGATTCATTGCCGAGAATGCTCTTTCAACCGAAGCCGTTGCAACCGGAAGGATCAATGTCAAAGTAATAAGCCTATACACTAATTGGTAGATGTCATTCTTTCTAGTAAGAACCATTTTCTCTCCAAGCTCACTAACTCCCTTTAGTTCAAGAAATTGTTCATTGGACTTCATATCAAAAATATATGTCTCAAGTTCATTGCCAAGTAAAGAAAGTTCTTTCTCCGAAAAATCTTTAGGATAAAATGTAGCAAGGCGAATCAATTTTTCTTTATCAAATCGAGCAAATGAATGATATGGATCCAAGGCCGCCATGCATACAAGCAAATCCGTTTGTGTTTCATTAAAACGGTCATTGAGCTCTTGAAGTTGCATATCTATTACCGGGTAAAATACTTCAACACTAAAATGATGCATGTATGTCATTTTTTCAATATTTCGTCTTGATCGCCCACGAAGAACAAACATATCATCCATGATAGGAACCTCAATAAAAATTTTCATACAAAATGAGGATACTTCATCTAATAAGGAATCCCACCCTTCATCTCGCATCAATTGCAACCTTTGCTTGGAAATTTTCACCAATTCTATCGCATTCACAATATCTTGATTTTTTCTTTGTAAACATTGAGATAACTCATGTGTGATGGCCAAAACATTTTTCATCAAATGAAGTGAAAAATGCAAACTCATAAGATTGTAAAGCATACAACAAATAACAAGATTCAAGCTTTTGACTAGCATCTTTCTTAGAAACTTCAAGCACATCAATAACGGAAGAGAACATACCAATCAATCGCAATAATGAACCATAATGAGAGCTCCAACGAGTGTCTCCGGAGCGATTGAGTCTTGTCTCTTGATTCAAACCTCTTCCACTTGGAAGTTCATCACTTAAAAGTGCTTCGGTAACTTTTATAGCTTGAGTATCAAGGAGAATGGCATTACGCTTGCTTGAACTCCCAACATGATGTACAACTTTCGCAACCATATCAAAAAGAAATTCCATAATCAAATTCTTTTTTGCAACGGCAACTAGTGCCAATTGAAGTTGATGTGCCAAACAATGAACATAGTTTGCAGAAGGATTCTCCTTCAAGATTAATGCTTTGAGACCATTAAACTCACCTTTCATGTTGCTAGCTCCATCATATCCTTGACCACGAGCATTTGATATGCTTAGGTTGTGCTTGGAAAGAAAGTCATCAAGTGCCTCCTTAAGTAATAATGATGTTCTGCTCTTGACATAAACAATTCCCAGGAAACGTTCAATGACATACCCAAATTTATCAACATAACGAAAGACGATGGCCATTTGTTCCTTAGTAGATATATCACGGGCTTCATCAACTAAGATTGAAAATAATGAACTCCCAATTTCTTTAATAATCTTATTGGTGGTTTCCGAAGCACAAGCACTAACAATATCTTTTTGAATTTTGGGTGAATTTAATTTGAGATTTCCCGGCCTTTAATCAAAGCAAGCCTTGCCCACATCTTCATTGTGAGTAGCATGAAACTTTAAAAATTCAAGAAAGAGACCTTGATTGGAAGAATCTTCCGACTCATCATGTCCCCGAAAAGGCAATCAGTTGCGCAAGAGAAGCCGAGTAACATCCAAAGAGGCGGTCAAACGAGTCCGGTAGTCAATTTGAGTTTGTCGAGTCTTCTTGTTCCATCTTGGTTCAATGTGAGCACTATTATTCATTAGAACATCACAAGCTCTCGAAGCTTCATTGTGAGCATTATTAGGCTTACCAATATGATCTTGTAGCCTTTCACTCTTCTTCCAATTAGTGAACCCATTCTCAACAAAAGCATCACAACAACCGGGGTGCTTCTTAGAATTAGGCTTGAACACATAACAACATAAGCAAAAAGCCGCCTCCTTTTGAATGCTATATTCTAGCCAAGTAGGAAACAAATCAAACCAAGAACTTTGAAATTTTCTCATCTTTTCCCAATCAAAATTTTCTTGAAATCATGATCTCGAGATTGACAAGAGCCTCTTTGTAAATAAGCTCTTCGAACCGTATCCCTCAAATTAACATCATAATGTTATATTGGCTTTCTAAGGGCGGGATCCGACGGAAGATTGTCAATGTCAAACTCAATACAAACCCTTTTTGCACCACCTTGCCCATTAAGATCATCTTTTGTGCTAGGAGATGCCTCATTTGAAATAAGAACGGGTGACGATCTTGGTACATTTGTGAAATATTTCTCCATGACTATGAAAACCAAAACAAAATAGAGAACTAATTAACAAACTTTGATTGATAGAATTAAAGTAAATAGTACCAATTGAAAAACTTTAATAGTTTTTGCACATTAAAAAAAACAACTAGGTATAAATCTTTTTTACAATAAAAATTAGGTCAAAGGTGACCCAATCCCAAATTCCAATTCCCACAAGTCGGTGCCTGGGACATAGTGGATTCATTATCTGTAATAAATTAATACTAACTTGACCATTGATAAAAGCAAAACCCATTTCATTTAAGACTTGAAGAATAAAAAATTGAGAAGGGGAGAAATACCTAAAATTGAAGATTGTCAATAGAGAAAATAAGAGTCTGCTGCAACTATTGGAATAGCAATATCACAGGCGATTGAAGACGAAGAAGCATCGTTCAATCGAACTATCGAAGCCTAGGTAGGTCGGAATAGCCTCGCTCGCAGACTCTCTTCTCCGTCTCTCTTCTGCGTCTCTTTTGTCTATTATGCGTCTTCTCTAAATGGGTTTATCCCTTTTCTAATTTTTTTGTTTCAAACCTTTTAATTTTGAATTGTACAATTAAAATCCTTTTCCAAATTTTAAAGGGGGCAAAAAAAATGTTAGTGTAATTTTTATTTTACATTAAGGGGGGCAAAGTTTATTAAATTGCACTAACAGCCCTAATTTTAAAAAATAATGCACTGGTAATTTTTTTTATTTTTTTTTTTATGAAACGGGGGCCGCGGCCCCCGAAGCATGCTGCGTAGGTCTGCCCCTGGTGTCTCATTTGGGCTCACCTTTGACATATTCAAGTTTGCTCCGTTTTATTAATGGGTGTTGTTGTTAACACCGGCAAAATTATTTAGTGACACTGTTTTGTACCATTCAAATTCCAAGCATATTTACGGGTGTACCAAATAATAAACAACAGCACCCTTTTATATTTGTGAAATTCGAGTTAATTGTAGTCTCACCCGCGTGTGTCCATATTTTACTTTTTCTTTGATAAAAGAGATATTTTCCTATTCCTTGACCTGTCGCATATCGGAATCCTTTACATGTATGGTCCTGAAGCTGCTGCTGGACACTGAGATTTGCCATTGTGGCTGTCTTCTCCAAGCCGTTTACTTTCACTATCATCTCGTTACCCAACCTCCCATCTCTTTCTAAGTTCGATTCTCACTTTATCTCGATCTATCTCTCCCTTTGTCTCTATATGTTTCTCTCCCATATTTTGTTCATCACTCTGTTTTGTTGGCTACATGTGCGTATTTGTCTATTTTCTACTGCATATTTCATTTCTTTTTTTTAACATGTGTAGGCAATTAGAAGGAGCTCAAAAATAAATAGGTGCACTGTGCACATACAAGAAGCCAGCTGATATATTGGGTTGGGCGAATTGCACAATGGTCAATTATTTTGTAAGCTATTGTAAAAGTAGAATAGTCCATAACAATTCAATACCCAAAATGACCATATATAATTTCAAGAGACCACAAGCACAAAAAAAGCCATTAGAACATGTTGCTTATTATTCCCTCTCACTGAACACATACCCTAATGGATGGAAAAATTTTGGACTATGATATCGGCACTATAGGCGGAGAAGCCATTAGACTCGGCGCTTGTTAGGCGTGCCAAATGTTGGAAATTTGGCTTGAAATGGTCAACTTTGAGTGGGTCCCATTGGTGGGTCCCGTTGACTTTGACCTTGGTCAATGTTTATACTTGTAGTATGTTATACCATGAACAATATTGGTGTTTTGGTGAAAGCCAAATGATGGATTAAATCCATAGTTCTAAGACTTCAAAGATGAGCTTTTGAAAGAGACTTTTTGGCTTCCAAGGATGAGATGGGTTGGTTGCCATCCCACATGGGAAAGGAAAGGCAAACCTTCCCTTTGCTTGGAAATATAAAAGGCTTTTGGGACATCCCACATGGAATTGGAATGGGTAGTTGATGTGCCATAAATTACTTGGCATATCATAGTCTCATGTTCAAGTTACATGTGAGGTGGACTTGAACCATTCCCCACACGCGCGCTCGCTCGGCTCGGCCGGGCTCGGGCGTTTGGGCGAATGGTTCGGTTCGTGGGCGTATTTTTTTGGACAAAGTTTATTTGAAGTTTCCAATATTTGCAGAATGGTCCCTGACGAAACTGTTAGGTCAGTTAGTTTCCTAACTGGACTCTAACAGTGCAGTTTTTTTTCCTTCATGAATAAGTCACTGTAAATCGGGTAGGTTTTGGAGTCCTCCTAGAATACCTAAACCGACTATATACCAGTATAAATATACGATCCCTGTATCAGTTTTACACACGCAATTAAATTGCTGATAAATTGTTCTCTCTCTAAAGTTCGTAATCTGTGGTTGATCTGAGAAGTGAGATTCCGGCGAAGTGGGACAACAGTCGCAAGTGGTTCGGTACCTGTTCGTGCGAAGATTTTCTGGTACGTTCCTGAGATCGTTTCATCCTCGGAGGAATTTGCCGCAACCCTCAGCCGCACCAGTAGGGGGCAATAGTTTCTCTTAGGAGAGTCTGTTATAGGCGACTCGATCTAAACTAATAAGTTTTTCTAACTCTCTTTTGTTTCTGTCTTTCCTGGATCCTGTTCTTGTGGGTACGTTTCTGCTTTTGGCTTAATCTGATATTGTTATATGCTTATGTGATTGCCCTATTAATCTGATCGTTGCATATTAAATTCCAACACCAAATGCTAAACGGGATGGAGCTCAAAGGCGTACCTTCACCGATGCTTGCCCCTCAATTTCCATTCTAAATCTGATGTGGGATAAGTGTCCCACTTTCCATGAACTCAAACTCTCTTTACTCCTTGGACAAGTTTGTATGGACAAGTTTCTATAGGTGTGTATTGAGTTTTTTCAGCTACCTATTCATATCACACTTTAAGTACTCCCTCCGTCCCACCTCACTTGAGACCTAAGAGGTGGGCACAATAACTAAGGAAAAAGAATAAAGTAAAGAAAATGTGTAGTAGAAAATGAAGAGAGAGAATGACTGGGGTAAATAGTAGTGTTGGTCGAATAAATTGAGTGGTGGAAAATGAAGAGAGAAAATGAGTGGTGGGGTAGTTTGAATATAAAATAATAAAAAGATAGCTATTTTGGGGAGTCTCAAGTGAAGTGGGACGGACCAAAATGGAAATAAGCCTCAAGTGAGGTGGGAATATCTTTTTAGAATAATTCATTTGACATTAATATTTAGTCAAAGTTCACTTGTGTTGACCATCAAAAGTCAAAATGGCCAAACTTGGTGAGAGGGAGAGAGTATCTTTTTAGAACACTGGGAAAATACAGACACCTCAAAAGCAATATGCTTGAAACTTAACCAACAGCGGCATAGCCTAGCCAGCAAATTAACAGAGATGAATCATGGCAACCTCAGTATGCAGTTATAAACTGGAAAAGAAAATTTCAGGCAAAGTGGCTAACCAACATTCGATGATTACACGGCTTTGGTTCAATATACATGGTTTATTTTGCTATTTGTGCCCACAAGTAAAGTTTGCCAACCTCAGTATGCAATTATGGATTGGATAACGAGATATCAGACAAAGTTGTCAACCAACATTCGATGAGTTACACAGCTTTGGTCTAATATACATGGCAATTTATTTATGTTTGCTGACCCTCAGATATGTCTTAAACTTGTGTCAGAAAATGAAAGGATGTAACTAGAAAACAGAGAATTCCAAAGGGTACATCAGCATTCTTTAGTTCCCATGTGAAATGAATTCCTTAGAAAGGTAGTTTGTCAACGCTGTCCACACGTTCACATAAGTATGTTAATCTCACCTGCTCAAATACGCTTATTATGGGGGTATTTAACACACAAATAGTCATATGGTTTTGAGATCTCATCCATTTTCTCTACGATAGAACGTTAGCATAGGATGTCATCTAAGATTCTTGATTGTAATATAATTAGGCAGCTAGATTAAAACTTATCATATTGGAGAAAGACAACAAGAAGCCGATACCAATTAAAGCCATTCGCCGATTCGGAAACAAAGGGGAGGGACTGGGAATTAGAGGTCAGGTTTAGTCTATACCTGTTAGAGCAATTGAACAAGACTTGATGAGAAATTAAAGCAATTATAAGAACACAGATATACGTGGTTCACCAACTTAGCTACGTCCACGGGGAGGGGAGAGAATATTATTATCACTGGAGAAACAATTACACAAGATCACACTAATCTACTTTGCACGAATTTTGATCACAAAATTCCTGACTGTGCAAACCCTAGATCTAGAATTATTGATCTCTCTGTGTAAACTGAGCAAACTGAGCTGCTTTTGAAGTCTCTAACTTGTTAGGATGATAGACTCTATTTATACTAGTCATAACCTAACCCTGAAGACACTAGGAGACCCAAAATACAACTCCCAAACGGAATTGAGCTGTTCCATACGTTTTCCTACTTCCTTGTGAATTCAGGACAAACTTGCCGCTGGCACGACTTGTGCTCTGGAGTACGACTTATGCTCTGCACATCCACTAGTGCTCACAGGTCTTGCACTAGTGCAGCAACGTTCTTCACAACTTTCAGCACAACTTGTGCTCGGGAGCACAACTTGTGCTCTGACTGATTCTCCTTTCTTAGTCTTCTCTTCTGCTCTGTCTAGGCATTACGAAACCCTCTGTTGTATAATCCTCTAATATGGCGTCCCACATTCAAAGGCATTATCCCAACAATCTCCACCTTAACTTTGAATCTCCATGACAACAAACCTTTTCTCCCCCTCACCTCTTATGCTATCTAATAGCTGCGAACATTCTGCAAGTCCAAACAGTGTTAGAACTTGCTTCCCGTCTCGGGTTTTGTGAATATGTCTGTAGGGTTGTCCGCCGTCCCTACCTTCACCTTTACCCGTTTTTCATCCCTTAGGAAATGATATCTGACACCAATGTGCTTGGTCCTCTCTTGATCCTTGGCCAAACAAATTGCGTTCAAGCTATCGCAATAAATACTAGCCTGATCCTGATGTATCCCAAGATTGCTGATCAATCCTTTCAACCATATTCCTTCCATAGCGGACTCTGTCAATGCCACGTATTCTTCTCTTGTTGTAGACAACGTCACTGTCGCCTGTAATGTAGCCTTCCAACTGACAACTGACCCACCAAGCGTGAATATATATCCGGTCTTCGATCTTCTTGTATTAACATCACCCAATTCTGAGAAACCTTCGACTGCACATTCTGTCCCATCTCCATAGACGAGTCTGATGTTGCTGGTGCACACTGTAGCATACATCAAACTACCAACTGCATTAGCATAGGATACTCGAGCTATATACTCTTTCTCCTCAACCGATTTGGGCCCAAACGCGACTGTCTGTGCATTCACTACACCCGGAGTGTCTATAGCCTTAGCTGTTGACCTACCAAACCTCTCTGAAACTTTCTTGATGTATCTTTTCTGTGATAAGAACAGTTTCCGTTTGGCTCTGTCTCTATAGATCTCTATACCCAGAATTCTCTTCGCGTTACCCAAACCCTTCATCTCTGCGACCAATAAGCCTTTCAGCTTCTGAATCTCTGACTTCTTGACTGCTGCTATCAAATAGATGTCAAATCCTTTGTACCATTGCCTAGAAGATTGCTTCAACCTACAAACTTGATCTTCCTTACCAGGAACTTGGAATCCTTCCAACTCTGTCATGTATATCTCTCATTCTATTGCTAGCAACACTCTGATCGAAGTGTGTCTGACCACTATTGAGAAGACCCCATTGTAGTCTACCCCCTCTCTCTATGTGAAACCCCTTGCAACATCTCGAGCTTTATACTTGACCTCTTCTGCCGGGGACATCTTTTCCCTTTTCTTGAAGATCCACTTGCAAGTCACAATATTCCTGCCTTCTGGCCTTGTAGTCAACTTCCAAGTCTGATTCCTGTGAAGAGACTCCATCTCATCACCCATAGCCGCATACCACTGAGATGACTCTGAACATGTATCTGCTTTATTAAAAATAGAAGGTTCCGCAAGAACGGGCTCTACTTCCTCAGCAACCTGCAGTGCATAAGACACCAAGTCTTCAAATCCATTCCTGAAATTAGCTCTTCTAGACCCTCCTTGTGCTAACCCATGTTCTTTAGGAACCGAACTTGAACTTTCTGGTGCTTCAGTCTTTGTCTCTGTTGGTGGATCCTGATTAACATCTGACTGTGGGACAACTAACTCTTCAGTATCTTGTTGCTCCACCTGTTTTTCAACATCTGACTGTGGGACAACTAACTCTCCAGTATCTTGTTGCTCCACCTGTTTATCAACACCGCCAACACTTGAAACAATTATGGATTTACCAGTCTATACCTCATAGGGAACTTTGAGGTCAATACTGATATGAAGTCCATGATTAATCAAGTAACATGTTGCACTAAGCGTTTCTACCCAGAAACGTTTAGACAACTCTGCATTGGAGAGCATGCACAACGCTCCCACAAGCAATATCTGATTCATTCGTTCTGCTACACCATTTTGATGTGGCGTGCCTCTGCTGGTGAGATGTCTAGAAACCTCCACCTCTCTGCAAAACGAATCGAACTCAGTACTGCAGAACTCCAAACCATTATCTGTCCGGAGCTTCTTGATCTTCTTCTCTGTCTGGTTCTCCACTACCGTCTTCCAGTCCTTAAAATTCCTTAGAGCCCCATTCTTGTGCTCCATGATAACCACCCAAGTCTTCCTCAAATAATCATCAACCATAGACAAGACATATCTATGCCCCCTTAGAAATCCCTGACGTGAAGGTCCCCAATACTCTAAGTGGATGTAATCCAGAACTCCTTTAAGATCCTTGATCTTAATGCCATAAAGAAGATCTCTGTTAGTCAACTCATGCATCTCTCGAGTGCTCATGTGACCGAGCCTGATGTGCCACAGCTTAGACATATCTCCCTCGTTCACCTCTTCTGATGCAGCCATAGTCGACTCTGCAAGCGTCTTTCCTTGGAGGAAATACAAGGAGCCCCGCTTAAGACCTTTCAGCATCACTTCTGAACCATTAGAGACACTAACTGCTCCACTTTTACCTTTGAAACTGAACCCTTTGCTGTCAAACTGACTAAGAGAAATCAGATTATTCATCATATGCAGAACGTGTCAAACCTCGTTCAAAGTGACAACCCTACCATCATGAGTCCTGACCTTGATCGAACCAATACCGATAACCCTGCAGACTTCACTATTAGCCATGCTTATATCACCGCCAACTATCTGCCTATAACCGGTAAACCATTCTCTCCTAGGACTGATATGGTAAGACGCTCCTGAATCAAGAATCCATGCATCAGATGCGCATGCTGATTCTGATGTTACTAGAGCATAATCCTCATCTGAACTGCAATCTCTAGCCGTCATGGCCTCTGCTGTGACTGGTGCCTTGCCTTGCTTCTTTCTGGGACAGTCGAACTTCCAATGCCCCTTCTCTTTGCAGAAATTACAGATATCCCCAGGTTTCGGACCCTTCTTGTATGAAGAATTACCTTGATTGTTCTTCCTCCCACTAGAACCCCTGCTGTTGCTACTACTAGCAACCAAACCTGATGACTGGGTACCTGCCTCATTCCCACTTGCCTTTCGGCGTAATTCCCTCGTCTTGAGAGAAGTTTTCACTTCCTCTAGAGAGATCCCATCTTTACGGTTTATGCACGAATCGACATAATGTTCATAAGACATATGTAAAGATACTAAAAGCTGCAAGGCCGCATCCTCGTCATCAACAACTACTCCTATATTACGCAGTTCAATTAATACAGAAGTAAATCTGTCAAGATGATCATTTATGGGCGTACCTTCAGTCATACGACAATCATATAGATTTTTCTTCAGGTATAACTTGTTGGTCAATGAACGTGTCATGTACATATCTTCCAACTTCAACCAAAGATCGCTTCCGGAGTCTGTTCCTGCAACATAGGTTAGGATCTCATCATCCAACTGTCTGATGATCTTGGCGTGAGCCTTCTGATCTAACTTCTTCAATGCCGCCACCTCCTTCGCTGCTGCTATCTTGTCCTTCTCTGACTGTTCTGCTGTACCTTCTGTGGTGACTGCCTTACCCTTGGGATCCTTACGATCCCTGATTGCAATCTCCAACGATTCCCATAAATCTTTGTCTACCAACAAAGCCTTCATCTTGATCTGCCAGAGAGAAAAACTATTCTTCCCATTGAACTTGTCGATCGAATCTGCTCCTTGACCCATCTTCTTGTTCTCTGCAGCGGAATCCCTGAATCTCTAACCACGAACCAAAGCTCTGGTACCACTTGTTAGAGCAATTGAACAAGACTTGATGAGAAATTAAAGCAATCACAAGAACACAGATATACGTGGTTCACCAACATGGCTACGTCCACGGGGAAGGGAGAGAATATTATTATCACTGGAGAAACAATTACACAAGATCACACTAATCTACTTTGCACGAATTTTGATCACAAAATTCCTGACTGTGCAAACCCTAGATCTAGAATTATTGATCTCTCTGTGTAAACTGAGCAAACTGAGCTGCTTCTGAAGTCTCTAACTTGTTAGGATGATAGCCTCTATTTATACTAGTCATAACCTAACCCTGAAGACACTAGGAGTCCCAAAATACAACTCCCAAACGGAATTGAGTTGTTTCACACGTTTTCCTACTTCCTTTTGAATTCAGGACAAACTTGCCGCTGGCAAGACTTGTGCTCTGGAGTACGACTTGTGCTCTGCACATCCACTAGTGCTCACAGGTCTTGCACTAGTGCAGCAACGTTCTTCACAACTTTCAGCATAACTTGTGCTCGGGAGCACAACTTGTGCTCTGTCTGATTCTCCTTTCTTTGTCTTCTCTTCTGCTCTGTCTAGGCATTAGGAAACCCTCTGTTGTATAATCCTCTAATATGGCGTCCCACATTCAAAGGCATTATCCCAACAATACCTGTGATTGTAATAGCTGAGTATCTCCCTCATTTGGAAGCAGTAGCACCATCACCATCCTCCGCCAGAGGATCTTGAAAGGGTGGTGGTGGTGCAGCAGCAGCTTGAACTGGGACTGGTGCAGGAAGAGCTTGAACTGGGAACAGTGCAGAAAGAGCTGGAAGCGGGACTGCTGCAGCAGCAACAGCAGGAACTACTAGATCAGCAGCAGCAGGAACAGCATCAGCAGCATGATGAACTTCCTCATTAGCAGGAGGATACCTTGCATCATGTTTGGCCTTCATCTGTTTTCCCCGAGCGGCTTTGCCAGTCGTTTCTCGAGAGTGTTTTTCATTCTTGTGTATATTGAAGTCACGCTTGTTCTTGAAAATACTACCACATTCTTTACAGGTGTTCTTCGTCGATGGCTGGAGGGAGAATAGAAAAAAACAGTAAATCTCATCAAAAAATAAATAAAATTAAAAATAGAAAGCAAAACCATCAACTCACCTCTACTTCAATTGTATTTAGAGACTGTGTAAAACAATGAGACATATTTTGACTTGACAATCTAATAAAAAACCAAAGGAATTGATTGATCTAAATTAGTTAGGATAAGATTAAACCACATAAGACGTGGATGGAAATAAAAATTCAAACAAATACTAATCTATATAATCTATAAAAGCAAAAACATTTCAAGCTTTCTCATAAAGCCACGTGGATATATGATGTGGAAATCCACGTGGCATCTTCTCATTGGCATATGTAAATAGGTTTCATTTTAGGAAATGATTGGATATTAATTATTATCCTGATTTAAGCACATACTTCAAAATATTTTAAATTACAACTCAATCTAAGTTAAAATATAATCTATTTGATTGCTTTTAGACTGAACGATTGATTAAACATCTTTCCTGATGATTCAAGAAATTTAACCTATTTTACTGTTCATATAGTCATGAAAAAGTATGAGAGAATGATGGATGAAGAACAAGATCACTTGAAATTTCTAATTCAATCTAAATTAGTATGTGATAATTTAATGCATTTTTAAATATTTGTTTTTTACAGTTTTATTCTAACTACTCCAATGAGCCAAGAATTCTAGCAATAAACTGACACTACATTCTTTTTTTGTTTCTTCCACGGCCATTTACGTTCTTCTTTTGAGCTATTTTTCCGAGCAATTCTTCCATCTGAGGTAATTTCCTTTATGGAAATCTTATATATATACTCTTTCCATCTCAAAATAATTTTTAATTTGACTATTCAAACTTTTAAAATATGACACTTGCTTCAATAGTCATGTTGTGTTTATGCACTTTAAGCCCAAATTGTAGAAATGAGAAGAATTTATTCTTTCATACGGAATAATTTTGTTTACAGAAATCTCATGCACTCCCTCCGTTCCAAAATGATTTACTATTTGTGTAACGACCCGAAACCCCGGCACTATTTTTTTAGTAATAAGTTGAGCATTTATGGGTGACGAACCGTCCCAATTTTATATAAATTTTACACTGAATATTATCTTATAACTTAATTTTGTCAGTTTGATTATTTTTTTTAAAAAAAAAAAAAAAGACTTATTTGATTCTAGTAAAATGTTGAATAAAAATATTTTAGTTGCAAAAAGATTTATTAGCTTGAGTAGAAGCTAAAATAGTTGAGTTAGTATTTGTGATTTATGGCAAGGGGTTTAAATGTTAAAGTCGAAACCTTGGGGTTTAAACGTAATTGGTTAATCTTGGAGGGGCCTAAGTGTAACATGGAAATTATATAAACCATTTTCTCCCTCTCTCTCTGCCGACACCCACACTTTCCCAATTCTCTCCAAATTTTCTCCATTTCTACTCCTTCTGTTCTACGAGGAGTTCATCCACTCTTTCTTCAATTACTCCTTAAATATTTCTCCGTTTCAAGATCCGACTTCACCAAAATGTTCGTGGCGTCGAGTAGATCAAGTCCAGCTATTCAGAAAGATATGTCATCGGTATTATTTTCAGTACTATTTTTGTAACAAGTAATTTACTTACCCCTTTTCTTGTATATTAACGCTCATAATTATGATCTATGATGCTTGGGTTGTTAATTGTTGGTTTATAGGAAGTTTGGAATTTATTTGTGTTTTGGGTAGTTTTAGGATAAATTGTTGTTGGGTTCCAATCGTGGTATAAATGGTTTGTTGTTGTTATGTAAAGCTTTTATAAGCTTAGAGGTCATTTTTAGACTTCATTATACAAACTAGATATTGTGAATTACAGGTGAAATCCGGGTTGGATGAGTAGTAATGGACCACAAGTACCATTTGTTAACTTTGATATCACTCTCTATATGTATTTGGTTCTTGAATTGAAACTAGGTTGAGTCAAAAATGTTGAGTTTGAGTGTTAGGATGAAAGGAGGAAATTCCTGGTAGTTCGATGGAGTTGTGCGGCCGCCCAGTTTGGGTGTGCGACCGCACAATCTTCTGAAAGGTTTTGTTCTTGGAAAATACCAAAGTGTGCGACCGCACAGATCATTCCGGGCGACCGCACAGTGTCCTGAAAAACTGATAAATCCTAGAATCAATGTGTTTAGGTTCCGACTTGGTCTAGATCTTAAGGGTTGCCCTCAAATAGCTAGATAGACTTGTTGTGAGCAAGGTAGCTCCGAAGATTGGTCATTAATGGGTATAACTAATGTGTATTAGTTTAGTAAGTACCTAAGAGTACGGGTCTAAATTGTGATTGAAATAGCTCAATAATTGTATGATTGTGTTGATATTCTTTTAGACACTGAATGTGCTAAATGCGTACTTGTGTATGTGAATGATTACATGCCACATTATTAAAGAAAAAGGGCTAGTCCACTACTTTTGGATTTGCCCCAAGTTGAAATTTGTTTCCCGTATTTCAAATCAAGTAAATACTACTTGTGTGAATTTTATGTGAGTCCAGCTGGTTTACTTGTCGGGGGTGTATAGGTTTACGCATATTGTGAGAGCTGGGGCTAAGCAATAAACGTAGGCCTATGCATCTGTGGCCGTTGCTCTTACTTTTGGCCAAAGTAAGGGTCTTGCTTCCCTAATTATTGGAGCAATCATGCACAATAGTTAGATAGCTTTTATTTGTTCTTGGGTTGGGGTACTGGGTAACAGGTCTCCACCAATATTGTGAAGCTACATCAAATATAAGAGCTGACTTCAACGACTGCAACATCGTCAGTTATGGTATATGAATGGGTTGGAGGAATAAGGTGCAAGAAATATATTTTGTAATGTGTGCTTCCGCTTTATATGTTGCATAATGGGTTGGTATAACTACCCGTGTTGTATGCTACTTGATGATACGTGATACGTGATGTTATTTCTTGTTCATACTTACATGTATGCATATCATGTAGTTAATGTAGTAACTTACTGAGATTTATCTCACCCCGTTTCTTTTTATCTTTGTTTCCTTAACCCCCCCCAGGAAGCAAGTGATAGTACGTTGTGAGATCGCATGTGGCTGAGATCGGTCGAGCAGGTTACCTTCTCTTAGGGTAATGCTCCATGGCGCTTTTGTATATCATTCGTTGAGATCGTGGTCGTATAAAGTATGTATGTCCGGTTGTACTTTGGTTATATCTGCTGCTAGATGTTCTTTCTTCCGCCTTTGTAAGTTGTCTCCGAGTTGTAATCTCGTTGAGGTGTTATTTGATGGTATTGGTTTGATGGTTGGATTCACGCGCCAAGTTTGGTATTTAGTATTTTGGAGTTGCATATTATGTAAATTTTATATATATGGAATTATTGATTTCCGGGGCGTGACAATTTGACT
The DNA here is from genome assembly GCA_026119855.1 of Campanula takesimana. NCBI lineage: Eukaryota > Viridiplantae > Streptophyta > Magnoliopsida > Asterales > Campanulaceae > Campanula > Campanula takesimana. The sequence goes on from JAOWBW010001496.1 coordinate 188,534, forward strand.
ATTCAAACATTTTAAAAAATATGAACACTAGCTTCAATAGCCATGTTGTGTTTATGCACATTTAAGCCTAAATTGTAGAAATAAAAAGAACTTTTTGAGATAATAACAAATGTCAAATGAGAAGATTATTTCACGACTGAAGGAGTATATTAAATAAAGGCTGTAAATTTGTGTTAAACATTCTACGTCTTATGTTTTATTGTTTTCTTTAGTTCTTAAAAGCCAATGAACTAGAAAGTCTCCATCAAGTTGCTTTAATATATTAAGAGGTGATCTCAAGCTAATATGAAACCTCTTGAGATAAGGTTGAATCTTGAAATTTCATTGTGTGCTGTTTTTGTTACTTTTTACAGTGTGTTTACTTCATTTTCATTCTATTAAGTTTTTTTTTTCCCCACCCTAGAAGGTAATTCTTGAGTTCATATTTTTCATCCAAATTGAAATTTTGTTTTGTGTTGTTTTGATTCTTTTCTACGGTATGTTTACTTCCTTTTCATTCTTATACTCCCTCCGTCCCAGAATATATGTCCACCCTCCCATTTGCACAGAGATTATGAAATGGAAGAAGTGATGTAAGTGTTGTGAGTGTACAATGAAAGTGTGAAGTATTTCACATGGTTTTTGGTTTTATTGGTAGTTAAGATTTGTTACTTTCTTGTAAATATTTATTTCACTAACTTTCTAATTAGTTGTTTAGTGTTGTGCATATATGTTGGTTATTTTGTAGGGATCTATCAAAGATTGGAATGACTCAAGTATGGAAAGGATAATGGGAGAATAATAGTGAAGATTATCTCAAGATCTTTCACAAAAGATGGAGACCACGATGACCAATCAACCAAGTCCGAAACGTGTATAAATAAAGAGGACTGGTGAATGAATAGGTTATGCATTCTGTGAGAATAGCAATAGATTCATAAGAGAGTGCTTTATTGTTTTTGGTGTTTTAGTATAATACAAGTTTCTGCAAAACTTGTGTTCTTAAGTTCTTTAGTATTTGAGTGATTCTCTTAGTCTGTAAGTCGGCTGTTAACTGTTTTAATTAATAAGAGAAGTTTAGTTATCTTCAGTATCTTGATGAAAGATAAGTGTTAATTCCATCTTGTTTAAATTATTTTTTTGCTGTGTGTGTTGTGGTGTAATCCTTTGTGTCTTAACACTAAGATTCACACCAAGTCTCTGAGTTGGTCGACTGTCCTAGCTATCTAAACTTTCATACAAGTAAAGTAGGAGAGAGAATGAGTGGGAGGGAATAGTAAGTTGATTGGTGTTGTGAGTATAAAAGTAAGTAGGAGAGAGAATGAGTGGGAGAAATAGTAAAGAATATTATTATTGATTGCTGGCATTTCATAAATAAAGCAAAATAGACTTCATAATTCTACAATCATATCACTTTTTATTTGTTTTTCAAAAATTCAATCTCATTTTAAAATTTAAAGTTCAAAATAATTAAATGTCTAAACTATAATATGTAATTAATTTTAAAATCGTCAATAAGTTAGGAGACTATTAATTTAAGATGGATGAAGTATATAGTAAAAGTCAAATGTTTTAGTTTGTCGCAGTCTGAATGGAGTATATGGGTTTAATTCAACCTAGGTTAGTTAGTTGGTTTGCAGGACCAAATGACATTTCACCTGTAAGTCATGATTCAGTTCAATACTTTTGTTTAGATTATTTATTTTCATATTCTTAATGGCCCAAATATATTATTGTAGTTTTGCCATCTTATATTAAAAGTTCGTTTTTGAGTTTTTAGAAAATTCTAATAAAAACTTGATATTTAGATATTTTGTTTACATATATACTTTTGATGACACCAAATAACATTATTATTAATTAAGAAAGTTTGTATAATTTTATCTAAAAAAAGGTCGTTTACTTAGAAATGCTAAAATGAACATTTATTTTGAGAGAGAAAAAAGTATTATAGTGGTGAGCAAATATTTATTTTAACAATTATATTTAACTATTAATAATTAACTATTATAGTTATCTATTATAGTTAAAAATTATACAATTATTATGATTTAAGTTTAACTAATAATATTAAATAAAAATATAAAAGAAACAAAAGATATTAGAATTAGTAAATTAGTTTTCCGTGCAGTGCACGGGTTACCCACTAATTAATATAAATGATTTTTTGTTCCAACAAATACATAATATACTTTTACATATGTCATTTAAACACATTTTATAGCATATTTAGAAGCAAATTCATGAAGAAAAAAAAGTAAAAAGTATTGGTTCATAACCAAATTACATAAACGTCATCATTCAATTAAAAAGTACGAAGATTTGAAAGTAATTTTAACTTATAATTATAATAATAATACTTACTATAATAATTAACTATAATAGTTACTATTATATTTCACTAAAAATAGTTAACTATTATATTTAACTATTAGTAGTTAACTATGTATTTTAACAATTATATTTAACTATTAATAATTAACTATTATAGTTATCTATTATAGTTAAAATTAGACAATTATTATGATTTAAGTTTAACTAATACTATTAAATAAAAATATAAAAGAAACAAAAGATATTAGAATTGGTAAATTAGTTTTCCGTGCAATGCATGGGTTACCCACTAATTAATATAAATGATTATTTGTTTCAACAAATACATAATATATTTTTACATATGTCATTTGAACATATTTTATAGCATATTTAGAAGCAAATTCATGAGCAAAAGTAAAAATATTGGTTCTTAACCAAATTACATAAACGTCATCATTCAATTAAAAAGTACGAAGATTTGAAAGTAATTTTAACTTATACTTATAATAGTAATAGTTACTATAATAATTAACTATAATAGTTACTATTATATTTAACTATTATTTCACTAAAAATAGTTAATTATTATATTTAACTATTAATAGTTAACTATTTATTTTAAAAATTATATTTAGCTATTAGTAATTAACTATTATAGTTATTTATTATAGTTAAAAATTATACAATTATTATGATTTAAGTTTAACTAATACTATTAAATAAAAATATAAAAAAACAAAAGATATTAGAAAAAGTAAATTAGTTTTCCGTGCAGTGCACGGGTTACCCACTAATTAATATAAATGATTATTTGTTCCAACAAATACATAATATATTTTTACATATGTCATTTAAACACATTTTATAGCATATTTAGAAGCAAATTCATTAACAAAAGTAAAAGTATTGGTCCATACCTAAATTACATAAACGTCATCATTCAATTAAAAAGTACGAAGATTTGAAAGTAATTTTAACTTATACTTATAATAGTAATAGTTACTATAATAATTAACTATAATAGTTACTATTATATTTAACTATTATTTCACTAAAAATAGTTAATTATTATATTTAACTATTAATAGTTAACTATTTATTTTAAAAATTATATTTAGCTATTAGTAATTAACTATTATAGTTATTTATTATAGTTAAAAATTATACAATTATTATGATTTAAGTTTAACTAATACTATTAAATAAATTATGTGGTTTAATCTTATCCTAACTAATTTAGATCAATCAATTCCTTTGGTTTTTTATTAGATTGTCAAGTCAAAATATGTCTCATTATTTTACAGTCTCCAACTACAACTGAAGTAGAGGTGAGTTGATGGTTTTGCTTTCTATTTTATTTTTATTTTATTTTATTATGAGATTTACTGTTTTGTTTTCTATTCTCTTTCCAGCCATCGACGAAGAACACCGGTAAAGAATGTGGTAGTATTTTCAAGAACAAGCGTGACTTCAATATACACAAGAATGAAAAACACTATTGTGAAATGACTGGCAAAGCCGCTCGGGGAAAACAGATGAAGGCCAAACATGATGCAAGGTATCCTCCTGCTAATGAGGAAGTTCATCATGCTGCTAATGCTGTTCATGCTGCTGCTGTTCCAGTAGTTCTTGCTGTTGCTGCTGCAGCAGAACAAATTAGAATTACTACCTATCGATCAAAATCGCAGAGAGAATTAAGGCAATAATAATGGAGGAAAATTGGAAATTAAAAAGCTCATAGATCTACAACGATTAGATTACATCAAATCACATAATAAAACGAGAGGAAATTCAAATTCATAGAAAAATTGGAGCAAATAACGAAATAATGGCAGAAGTTGAGAGAAATATGGGAATCAAAAAATCAATTCCGAAATTATACACCAATCATCGATTTACTAGGAGAAGGAGATAATTACGAATAAATGGCCGGCGCGTGCAGAGAAATATAGAAATAAAATGAAATCATAGAACAAATTCGAATTACAACCTATCGATCGAGATAACGATTGAAATCGCAGAGAGAATTAAGGCAATAATGTCAGGCATGGAGGAAATATGGAAATTCAAAAATAATATTGAAATCAAAGAATTATCACCGATCGAAATAACGCGGAGAGAGTTAAGTAAGGAAATAATTACGATAAATTCTTACATGTGTGTGTTGTGATTTAGGGATTTGAAATTGGGGAAGAACTAAAAAGGATTTGAAATGTCTCACGCCTTTATATAAGTACAGTATGAATTGGGGATCCCAAATTTTTAACTACACTCTCTTTTCATGCTTTAGATGATTGTACTGTATCACATTATAAAATCAAAAAGTCAATGTACTATGAGTCAAGATGGGTCCTGATAGTGAAATTTGTAGATATAACAAGGGATGTGTGTAAACACCACTAAAAGTAAAATGCACCATTGCCTCCTTCAATTAATGCAGTTACTTTTATTTATTTAAACATTTAAACGTAATGAGTTTAAGGGAAAAATAATTGTAATCGGTTGTTTCTCTTCTTCTTCTTTTTTTTTTTTCCAAAGAGTAATTGGCTATTTTGTTAATAATTGTCTTATAAGTATCCGTTGTTTTTAGACTGTGCAATATAAGTTTGTAAATAAATGATACACTCTTTAAAGCGTACTGGCATTTATGTAAATAAATAAAACTTATTTTTCATTATGTTCCTCAACAGTGCCATTAATCATCTTTAAAACCCTCTTCTTGGCTCTATACACGTGATACGTTGACACATTCATGATACAAGGCTTGTTTGGTGCATGGTTTTAAAAACATAAAATTTTCAAAGCATAGCTTTTTTTCTTTACGCTATTATTTTGAGCGGTTAAAAAGTGCTTAGATTTTTTAAAACACTCGACTTAAAAACTCTCAATTGATACGCTTAATTACCAAAAAACTAATTCTTTTTCAATCCATTTTGAACGCACCGCTCAACAAAACGAACTCACAATCAGTATAAACTTTGGGAGATAATTGCAAAATAAACCTCGTACAAGTTTTGTCATTGCAATTTAAGCCTCGTACACATTATAATTGCATAAAAAAACCTTGTACTAAGAACTTTGTTGCAATTTAAAACTTCTTCCAATTAGTCGTTAAATAGTAAGTTATAAAAATGCACTTACATCCCCCTAATTTATTAATTTATGATGTTCCTCCAAAACTGAATTTTCATTAGTTTTTTATTCTTTGACTAATTTAAAAGCTATTAAAATATATTTAATAAAAAAATGAGGCAACTTATTCATAAACATATAAATAATGTTATGTTGACTCATTATTTTTAGAATTTACCATTTCATTTTTAAATACTTTCAAATTATGACATACATAAAATTATATAATTTACAAGATAGTTATTAGTCATATTAGAAATTAAATTGTACATATTGGAATGCTTGTGAAATAATATTCTTAGTTATAAACGAAAAGCTAAACGCTATGAAAATGATTTAAATCTATAAGAGCTATGAAAGTGATTTAAATCTATAAGAGTTGAGTCGTTCACAATTTTTTATTAAAAAAGTCAAGTGTAGCTGATTTGTTTCATTTTTGCAATATATGTCTATTAAATTTTAAATTCGGCTAATGTTTTGCAATTTTAATTGCAGGGTTTACAAGAATTTACTTATTCATAAATTTTTAAAATTGACTTTACTTAGTTGTATTGTTAGTACTTCCTATTTCGATATTCACAAATGAAGACTTCTGTAACAATGCAATTAAAATTAGTGAGGAAATATAAATAGGATATATGTATATAAAGATAACACGAATATATGTCAAGCCTATTTTTGTAACTATTCTCAATATATATTTTGTGCAGACAAATTAGCTAAGTTAACTATTACTAATATAAGTTAACTAATACTATGTATAACCATAATAGTTACTATATAAGTTAACTTTTATTATTAATATTATTAGTTGATTACAATAGTTGTTATATATATTAACTATTACTATTAATAATATTAATTAATCAAATCTTACGTCTCATGAAGTCATGTCAGCATTGGCCCTACAACAAAGAGGTTATTCATTTTTCTCATTCTTAGCTAATAGTATTAGCTAATCTTATTAGTAACTATATAGAATACTACTATCTTTAATTTATTATTTAAAAATACTATAAAGACTAATTCTACTTATAGGCATCTTTTATAGATGCAATACTCATATATACTCTCTCCGTCCCAAAGTACTTGCAGTTTTAGAATATATTTTTTGTCCCAAAATACTTGCAGTTTTGCAGTTTTCCATGAAATGTTGGCATACTTTGCCTAAACTGCCCCTTTTTTATGATAAATAGTTGTGACTGTAAAATCATTTAATTGTCTAGGTACTTGAACTATTCAAAAGGTAATTTAGACTCTTTGATATGTATTAATTGATTTTCTTAATTTGTGTGTACAGTGCTAGAACTACAAGTATTTTGGAACGGATGGAGTATAATCTAGAATAGAGAATTGAAAGGTCAAAAGTTAATACTAAATTTATTGTGAGCAATCATTTGTTCATTAATAATTAATTTTAATATATTATTAACTTTTGAAGGAATTCCAATAGTCATATTGATAATCCATAACACCGAATTAACAAAATCAAACTATTATGACTTAAGCAATTATCACTTCAGTTACAATTATAGGTTATAAAATTTCAAAGGTTGAGAACATGTTAAGGATTATGAAATTTACATTGAATGTATAACAAAATCTTCAATGAATGAACCATTAGAGTTTACGTTCATCTAAAAATAAACCAACTATGGTATATTAAGTTGAATCTCTACAGATAAATGAATAGCCTCATTGATTTTTGATAAACGGCTTAAACGTTATCGAAAAGACTTTTGATTTTTCACTCTCCTCATACTTCAACGTTATTGGCTTGCATATCAGCCACTTTTTTTTATAATAAAATTCAAATAGATAACTTCTCAAAGACATGGGTAAAAAGGGAGAAGCTTCTCCTACTATAAAATTTCAAGTTGTCATTTATTAGGTGTATCACATTTTCTTTTTGAACTCGATATCTAAGGAAAATTACTTTACTAATCGTTGTCATCCCATTCCCTTATGTGCTCCCAATCCATTACCTTGCAGAGCACGGGCTAAATTACTAGTTATGTTAAATGACTTAGGAAATATGTTAATAAACTAAACAAATATAAATAGTATAATTAATACTATTGAGAATTCGATAGTAACTTTTCACATATTCTCTAAATTGTTTTGCTAAGAACAATATTTTTACTTGGAGAAAAGCTAATGCTTATGTAAATTGTAATTTCTCAGGTCACTGTGAAGTGTAAAAAAAAAAGTTTCATTTCATGGCCACATAATATAGATTCTACTCTTTTGCAGTTGTAAAAAATAAAAGCATTCTCATTTTAGCTATTTTATTTTAATTTTAAAAATAAGAACAATATTTTAATGTAAACAAATTTGAACTGATTTGATAATGGGCCTTTTGCCTATTTTGAGTGAATGAGCCCATCGTTGAGCTTTAACCTATTGTGAACATAAGTGAATGGCATAGTTTTCTGTATTGTGATGAGATTTTTTTTTTCATAATCCATCTATCTCATAATAATAGTTATTAAAATTAAACATTACAAGAAAAAGTAAAGCATAGGTGTAGGGATACAAAAATATTTATAATTTATGTGTAAATTCTTGGTCCCGTCTAAGCCCCCTTAAGCACTTAGGGTTAGGTCCGGTTCCACCGTCTAGCATCCGACTAACGAATCTTAGAACACTTATCCTAAGGTATAAGAGCGGACGGGTAAGGATAGTAGGTATTTCTATGCAACGTGAGTTTATGTAAATTTGAAATATGTCGTCAATTTTATAGTTTTCAATGTGACTTCGGGAGCATAGGGTTCGAAGGCCTTAATGGATGTATGAAAAAGTTAATTTTGCTCCCAATCAAAATCAAATGATCAATTTTGAAAAAGTTTTAAACATTTATTTTGAAACAGAAGTAAAACTTATTTAATTTTTAGTACTTTTTTGAATTGATTTTTGTAGGAATACTATTTGCAATTGAAATATACGAGGCTTTTGTAAAAATTTACTCTCTTTCTCCCAGAAAGACAGTTCAATTTTGATTTTTTATGGTCAACAAAAATAAACTTTGACAAAACATTTGTGTCAATTTAATGATCACAATGAAATTCTAAAAATTGTTATTGATAAATTACTTCAAATTTTAGAATTTCACTAGAATGATTAGATCGTCACTAATGGTTGATCAAAATTCATTTTTGTTGACCATAAAAAGTCAATATTAAACTATCTTTCTGGAACAGGTGGTGTATTTATTAAAAGCTAGTCTCCCATGAGAACAAGGGGATCCGTCTCATCTATGAGACAGGTTTTTTGACCCAGATCCATGACCCATGGGGGCATAACCTGCCACGTGGCAGCCTCTCATAGGCCCAAAAAAAATGTTTTTTTTTTGAGTTTTTTTTTTTCCGGCTTTTCCGTCGTTTACCAAAAGTAATAGTTAACATAACTTAATGTAATGACTGTATACATATAAAGTAACATTGTTCATAGGTAAACGTAACACCTGTTTTACAAAAACAAAAGCTCGTTTTACCCATTTTTTCAAATATAATACTAACTATAATTACATGTAACTCAAACAATATCTAAGTGTAATTATCATTTATACTGAAATGTAATAGTGCTTTTGCAAAAATATTAAAAAATGTGTATTTTGATTTTATTTTTTAAAAGAAAGTAATATTTGAAAAATAACAACTTATATACATGAATGTAATTATTTGTACAAGTAAATGTAACACTTTAGTAGATGAAATTGTAACAGATTTTTATTGACAATGTAATACTTTTATATGTATCATGATAAATTGAACTCATTGTAACTTATTATTTGAAAACATATAGATATATACTATTACTTTTCTATACATGTGTTACAATTATGTATAAAAATGTTACATATAAGTAACACGTTCGTTACATTTTAGTTGTAATAAGTATTCTTTTAGCAAACGAAGAAAACATAGAAAAAACACTGTTACTTTTCTGTATATAGTAGGGGTGGCAAAATGGGTGTTTTGGGTTTACCCATTAAAGTTAAAAATCCATTGGATATCCGGATATTTTAACTTTAATGGATACACCCAAAACACCCATTTTGTCACCCCTAGTATATAGTATGTATTACTTTTATGTATACAAACTGTTACTTTATATGTATACATCCATTACATTAAGTTATAGTAACTATTACTTTTGACAAACCGAAAAAAAAAATACCTATGAGAGGTTCCACGTGGTAGGGTCGCCCCTGAGTCATGGAGCTGGTTCAATGGGCCGGGTCATGGGTCTACCATAAGACGGGTAATAGGGTTCTCACCTAAGTTTTTATCATTTATACTGTATTTATTTATGATTTATGATGAGGACATTTTAGGAACTTTATATGTGTTGCCATTCTAAAATGCTTTGATCTACCTACGTACTCCTCTATCAACGTGTTAGTGCGTTTTTACTTTAACCATACCAGTTAACTCACTCTTAACCACGGTGAAGATAACCCTCCCGCCATTTTAAACCTTTTCCTCTTTCCGAAAATCAAACACACAAATCTCACACACAAGCATGGTGAGTTGGAAAATATAATTCCATTTCTCCGTCGATCAATTTTCGCTCTAAATTTAATGTTCATTCTCTGCAAATTTCGGGTAATTGAGCGGAAGCGATCAAGCAGAAGTTGCTTCTCTTTGTATTGCATTGTAAGTTCGCTCAACTTGGATCTCCTTGTTGGAATAATTTTAATCCCTGAATGCCACACTCACTTTAAAATAGGATTGAGGAAGAGATGAAGCGGAAGCGTTTAAGAATGATACCCGTTGAATCCATGGATGATGTAGGGAGAAATGAAGAAGAAGAAGATGTAGGAGAATGATCTTCTAAATGATGAATTAATGTCTTTCCTCTTTTACTTCTTTAACACTTAATGAAGATTTATGGAGAGAGTACTAATGAAAATTGAGAAGTCTTAAGGGTTGATGGAAGGCCCTTTATATAGTAGACTTGGTGACATTTCATTTAGGGACCACACCATTTCAAGCTTTATGATAATAAATTACCCTTTTGCCCATCACAATTAGGTAATTACTCCTTCCGCCCCATTTCAAATTGCAAATACTAGGTTGGCACGGGGATTAAGGGAAAAAGTGAAAAAGGTGATGTGTTGTGAGTGTTGATAGTTGAGTGGGAGAGAGAAAGTGGGGTAGAGAATAGTTAGTGGGTTAGTGGATGTGAGTGTGCAAGTGGGTTAAAACTTGTCATTTTTGGATTTTGCAATTTTAGTTGGGACACCCTTTTTGGCAACTTTTGCAATTTGAAATGGGACGGAGGGAGTATATATACAGGAATTCTACACATTTTATTATCAACTATACTTTATAAATTAATATTATAATCATAACTTTATGAATGGAAGTCTAAATGACTTGTGTTGCAAGCCATGTCCTTACAATCTCCCACTTGGGTTGCAAAACAAAGTCCTTCCTTTAAATCATGAATATAACACAAATGACAACCCTAATATGCGCACTTTATTGTCATTTATAACAATCTCGTCCATTAGCCATACAAGTACAGGACTAAAGGGGCAGCCGTTGTAATTGATTCGCAACTAAACCCACAATAATCACGTATACAAATCCAACTAAATGACATAGATGTGTAGCATGGAATCATAATGAATATATACATATTCTTCCAACTAGTCCAACTTAACCAAATGAGATCAAAACTTAAGCATAATGGAACTATTAATGAAGCACAACACAAACTCCCACTAAACCAAATGTTATCAAAATTGTTACACCCATATGAGCGACATGCTCGTGAAACACTGAATATGATAACGTTTCAGAAGACGGATCTGTTAATTACAGAGTTTGTTCCAATAAGTTGTGTTTCTATTTGTTCCCTTTTGTACTCTTTCTTTACAACAAGATACTTAATGTTTAAATCCATAAACTCTTGTTTGGAATACAGAACTGCTACCTAATAGTCATATCTTAATTGGTCTTTCGACACTTGTTTTGACAAACAACAGTCCATTAAAACTTATGCAGCCATGTATTAACAAATATCGGAATACCTAATGATCTCGAGATTATCCGATTAAAATAGGCATGTAGATCTTGTGTTTTGTAAATACTATATCATTCTTTTGGCTACTACTTAATGTTCTTTCCGGATTGCTTTGGTATTGACCAAGCATCCCAACAATAAATATATATACATTAAGCTTCTTTACTGCTGATGCAGAGAGATATTTTTCATATACTTGGATTCAAAATTTACTTTTAGGACACTGTTTGAGACAAAACTTGTCTCTTTTCTAAAATTAGGGGTGTCGAGTGGTTCGCAGTTTTGCATGCTAAACCTTTTGTAATACCTTTTCCATATGGCCTTTTGTGATAATCCTAAAACATCTCGTGAGCGATCACGGTGAATTTGGATTCTTAATACAAAGATGCCTTACCAAGATCTTTCATTTCAAATAAGAATTTTTTTAGTTTCCTTAAGAAGGTTCATATCATTACTAGCAAGCAAAATTATCATCCACATATAAGACCAAATTATAAATTTACTCCCAGTGAACTTATGGTATACTTAATGTTTACCAAGATTTATTTCAAAACAAATGAAAGAATAACTTGGTTAAATTCTAAATACCATTAATGAGAAGTTTTACTTAAGTTCATAAATGAATTTCTCCATATAGATAGTTTCCTTAATGTCTCCATTAAAAAAAGTTTTCTCTAATATCCATTTAATGAAGCTTAAGATAAAGGTGCTACTAGTGCCATAATGATCCTGAAGAGCTTTTAGAAGATACCGGAAAAGTGTTTCTTTCTTTATAATTAATACATTTCTTATGAGTTAAAATCTTTAGCAACTGGATGGGCTTTATATCTTTCAACATTACTTTGTGAATCCTTTTAGGTCTTAGAGACCCATTTATAGGTTTCACATCTTTATGTAATGAAATAAGATCTCAAACGTTGTTATCTTTCAAAAGATTGTAACTCTTTATTTATGGTATTAATCTTCTTATGAGAATTAGGACTATTAATGGTATTATGGAAGATAAATAGATTATCTCCCACTATACCTAAGTGTCCTTTATTCTCGACAAGATACACTTAATGAATATCCGGAATTGCATTCCTTCTTACTCTATTTGATCTCTTTAAGGGCACCGGTTCTTACTAATTTTGAGGTTGTTGAATTTCCTTCTTATGATCAACATTTTCATATTGTTCAATATTTATAGGGAAGCCATATTTATTTTGAATTGTATGTTCTTCTTGAATGTCAAGTACAAAAACTTGATATCCAATTAGAACTATAGGAAGTGGTATATAAATGGATTCCATATAAATGGGTTCCTCTTCCTTTTCAAATTCAAAATATTACTCCAAATTCTCCCACTAAATTCAACATCCTTAAAAGAACCTAGCATTTCTCGTTTTTCAAAATGTTCTAGCTTTCGGGTTGTAAAATATAAGCCCCTAGATCTCTTGGCAACCCCATAATAACTACTAATAATCTTATGTCCAACTTGCCCTAATTAGGCTTATAAGGCCTAGCTTCCTGTGGACAACCCTATAAATGAATATGATTTAAGGACATGTTCCTTATTCGTCCCAAAATCATGAAGGGTTTATATTAGTAGCTTTTAGAGGGAGCTTTAATGAGAATAAAGGTTGCGGCTTTTAAAGTATCGCCCATAATGAGTGAGGTAAGAGAAGTATAATAAACATACTTCTTACCATATCCTTAAGGATTTCAATATGTCTCTATTACAATACTCATGCTAGGTGTACCCGGCTTAATGTAGATGGAGACAATCCCACACTCTTTCAAAATAGCGAGTAAAGAGGACCTAGACGTTGTTCCTTTTAACAATCATTCCAATCATGTATACACCATCATGAATGAACCTAATGTTCTTAATAGTCTTCAAAGTTGATTTCCAACTTTGACCTTATAAGACTTGAAAAACGTCCAAAACTTAAAACTTTTCATGAAGTAATAAATATATTCATATTGAGAGTAGTCATCTATGAACGTAATAACTATTGTTGACCTTTTCCACGAAGGAATAATGAATGGCCCACAATTATCTATATGTATTAGGTTTAAGATACTTGATGCTCTCAAAATACTATTCTTTATAGTTTGTAATTTCCTTGAGGGCATTTAATGCAAAAGTATTTTCCAAATATCAAGTTTGTTTAAGATTTCCTTTAACATAAGCTTATCAATTTTTATATTGAAAATGTGACCCAAACGCCTATGCCTTAATAAAATATAAACTTTACTTGATAATTTTTGCTTTTACCACTTTGGTTTCATTATTTATGGAATTTATTTATTGTGTAAATAATGTCAAGTAATTAAAGATTACCTGACAAAGTACTAATACCATCAACCTTGGAATAAAATAAAATCACATTTATTAAAATGAACAAAACAACCTTCTTTATTCAAAATTGTGATATATATCAAATTCCGTCTAAATGACGGTACAACAAATGTATTATTTATACAAATAATACTAAGTACTTTAAACAATATTCTAAAAGATTCTGATGCCTTTTCCTTCAACCGGATCCCAGTTTCCATACAGATGATTCTTCATCTTCTCCAGGATTTCGGTATTTCAGGCAACCCTACATAGACATCCTTTATGTGAGTTGTTGTAACATAATTCAACCACTATGTATATGTAGGAAATGAAAACCAAATTACCCTCATTACCAACAAGTCCAAATGACATACCTTTCTTAGCACGCCAAGCGTGATACTTAGGGCAGTCGTACTTCATGTGAGTAAGGTCCTTGCAAAAGAAGCATTCCTCTTTATGATCATGAGATGATCCCTTAAGCTTCTTTTTACTTGCAACCGCAATGTCCTTCCCTCTTCTCTTTGTCCCGTGAGAAGAGGTAGATGCCAAACATCCATCAATCATATCAAGGAATGTTTTAGCATTAACGTCCTTGGAGACACCGTTCAAAATGGTCTCCGGGACAACTATGTTCATGATCATTAGGCTCACACGGTTGGAGCGTTTCCACTTCTCAACATTTAAGCAATCTTCTTGAGTGCTTTCATTAGAGAGAGGAAGAGGAAACGGCTCCCTTAATGCGTGATCTATATTCATATAGCCTACATTTTATTTTTCCAAGTTTTAAAATTGGTCCCATTAAGCATCGGTAAGGTACTCATAGCAGTGATTACGGATGAAGCAATAAGTAAATCTGTTGGAATTTTAAGAACAAGAATGAATACAAAATATGAATAAGAAACTACACAATGGAAAAATGATTAATTATATCAATAAAATCCATCAATAAGACAATCAATATGACATCAAAACTAATCTTTGGATTGCGAGTTGACTCATAAATGATTGCCTTAGGTAACAAGTAATTTGAACTTATATTTTAATAAAAACTTAATCTTCCTTTGGGCCGACATAAGTACCTAAGAAAATATCCTAATGTTCATTTTACTTGTTACCACATGAATGTCCAAGTTTAGTCAAATGTCAAGATCTTCTTTGGAAAATTCAAGCCATTCACATATCAACTTAAACATCCAACACTTTACAATTTAAGGGTTTAAATAACGTAAATCACTTAGGCGACAATATTATTTAAACAATGAATAAAATTGTCAAAGCATATAATTAATCATAACTTTTAGATTTGAAATAATGTAGGTTTTGTTCAAGGGAAAAACAAAATAGTGCAAAAACTTTAAAAAAAGGTCCAAAACCTGTGAACAGTAACTGCTCGGCCGAGTCTTATGAAGTGCTCGGCCGAGCACCTTAATCAGAATGTTTTGGTCATTTCAACAAATAGTGCACGGCCGCTCTAAACAAATTGCACGGCCGAGCTGCTCGGCCGAGTCTTATGAAGTGCTCGGCCGAGCACCTTAATCAGAAACAATTGCCTTATTTGACATACAATGCTCGACCACGCAAAACCAAATGCTCGGCCGCTCAAGTCTTGGTCCGACCGGACAACCAAGAGAACCGGACCGAACTCGACCAAAGGTCCGACCGGTTTATGCCTTTTTTGGCGCCTGTTCATGTGCTCGACCGAGCAAATCCAAAGACTCGGCCGAGCAGTTCGCGCCTTTTCATATGCTCGGCCGCTCAAAACAATTTACTCGGCCGAGCACGCGAATTTCTGCACTTCTGAATTTTGTTTAATTTATTCCCAAAATTAATGAATTGCAAGTAGATCCACACGGTATGTCCTTAAAACATAAAACCATGTTATTTAGGGATAATCTTGCCTAAAACAATGGAATCAAGTGAGTAGATCCACATGGTATGTACTTAAAACATAAAACCATGTTATGAAGGGATAGTCTCACTTAAACCATTTTGAATGAACAAAACTTTTTTCAAACCATTTTATGAATTTTAGATGATGATTATCAGTGCTCTATGAACGAATTAGAGTCCCTAATCAATCATCAAAACTTAATGATTCAACAGTGAAAATGAATCAAAATGAAAGTATAAACTTTCCAAAAAGAACTCAAACTTTAAACTAAAGATGAGCGGGGCTCTGATACCAATTGTTGGAACAATTTTAATCCCTGAATGCCACACTCACTTTAGAATAGGATTGAGGAAGAGATGAAGCGGAAGCGTTTAAGAATGATACCTGTTGAATCCATGGATGATGTAGGGAGAAATGAAGAAGAAGAAGATGTAGGAGAATGATCTTCTAAATGATGAATTAATGTCTTTCTTCTTTTACTTCTTTAACACTTAATGAAGATTTATGGAGAGAGTACTAATGAAAATTGAGAAGTCTTAAGGGTTGATGGAAGGCGCTTTATATAGTAGACTTGGTGACATTTCATTTAGGGACCACACCATTTCAAACTTTATGATAATAAATTACCCTTTTGCACATCACAATTAGGTAATTATATATCCAGGAATTCTACACATTTTATTATCAACTATACTTTATAAATTAATAATATAATCATAACTTTATGAATGGAAGTCTAAATGACTTGTGTTGCAAACCATGTCCTTACACTCTGTAAATTTATGCTTTTGAATGATCGCGCTTCTCCTAGTAAATTAGCTCAACATGCATTTTATCATTTCAGATTTTAATTACTGCAATACACTAGTGAGTTAGTAATGAATCAAGCTTTCTAATTGTTCCATCTTCGAAAATCACTCTCGGTCATGAATTTTCAGAATTTTGATTGTATTAGTGATGTTGAAATGTGCCTTGATTCATACACTGATTTTAATAGTTCCGTCGATCACTTTTGCCTCAAAATTTAGTGTTGATTCTCGGTAAATTTCTGCGTTT
Organism: Campanula takesimana; assembly: GCA_026119855.1. NCBI lineage: Eukaryota > Viridiplantae > Streptophyta > Magnoliopsida > Asterales > Campanulaceae > Campanula > Campanula takesimana. Next base: position 205,267 of record JAOWBW010001496.1, read on the forward strand.
GAATGATCGCTTCTCCTAGTAAACTAACTCAACGTGCATTTTATCATTTCAGATTTTAATTGAAATCAGCTACTGCTATACACTAGTGAGTTAGTACTGAATCAAGCGCGTTGTTCTGCTTTCTATTTGTTCCATCTTCGAAAATCACTCAGTTATGAATTTTCAGAATTTTGGTCACTATATCACGAGCAAATCTAACCTGTGTTTTAATTAAATTAATGGATGTGAAATGTGCCTTGATTTATACTCTGCTATCGTTTCTGATTCCTGTAGCATTTGTTTCGAATTTATCGCACTGTAGCTGGAACTGGAAATATCTTCTACTTAGTTAATTGAGGTTTTGTTTCGATACGGCGTGTACCTTGTTTATGTGTATTACCCTGTCGTTTCTTTTTCGATTCCTGTAGCATTCGTTTTGAATTATCAAACAAATGATGAAATGAGTGTTTATGCAATATCTGTTAGAGTAAAACTAATACAATTTCAAGTGAGAAACAGAATTGGTGCAAGTCATTAGGTACAATGTTTCAGGAACCTCTCTAATGTCCCCTCTTTTCATCAATGGTGATAAGAATGCCCACACATTTAATCTGCTGAATCTTATTGTTGGTTCATATAGGTATAAAGTCACTGATTCTTCAGCTCTTGCGATGGCGTTTGGCAAATTTTACTGCTTCACTTGTCAGAAAGATTACAAGACTCGGGGGCGTTTCATTCAGCATAAAAATGAGGAACACAGGGTAAATGAATATATTTTGCATTTTGATTGACTCATTTTGCATGTAATTGATGCTAAAAAAAAAAAAACGCTTTTTGTTTATCAGGTTGAGCACTCGGGTGAAGTTGAAAGGGCTGCTGCTGCTGGTGATGATATGATAGCTGCTGCTGCTGCTGCTGGTGATGATATGATATGATAGCAGCTGCTGCCGATGCTGTTGAGGATGGTGATATTGATCAATACGCGTTCATGATGGTGGTGCTGCTCGTCAACATGTTTTTAAACAACTAACGCTCAACGACTCTCGTAAACTGATAAGTTCACAAACTTAGTGATGATGGTAGCAAATTCGTACTAGCAAATGTTGTGTTCTTAAAGTTGTTCCTTATGTGTGAGAAGGGGGTATACAACTTTTATTTCCGCTTTTATACCTCGAACCGAATATAGACATTTGCATATTACCCTACAGAAATAATGAAACTAAGGCTAGATTCAGTTTGTAATTCTTACAACTTTGAAGGTTGCTGCATATCAAAAAAAAAAAAAAAAGTAATAATTTTTAAACAGATTCCGTTAGATTTTTAACGAAAACTGTTAACAATTTAACAGTTTGTAATTCTTACAACTGTGAAGGTTGTTTTGTTTCTAGTACTAGCCATTGTTGCAGTAAATGTTTTCCCACTAATGCAAACACATCTATTTTGTGTGCATGGTGTCAAACATACAAGAGCTCAAGGCAATCCCATCATCACCACGGGATTGTAAAATACTCAGCTCCGTCCGGAAAAAATTGTCTCATTTTGATTTATTTTTTTATGAGAAATAATCATAAACTGACAAGTTCACAAACTTGTTCCTGTACGTCTATTTGTTTTTTTTTTTTTTTTTTTTTTTTTTATCTATTTGCAATTCGTAGAGATACAAGATTGGCAAATTATTAACACAGAAAAATAACCAGACCTGTAAATAAATTGAACTTCTTGCTATTCAAGCTCAAGTTGCATATTTGCATCCAAATCACTGTTTAGCAATACAAGAAAAACAGGCACAAACACAAGCTGTTCTTCATAACATAATCGATACACACAAACGGTGTCGCTCTTTTGTATTCCGATACTTCCTCAGACTAGACGGGCTTTTATCATGTATATAAACACCCAACATCCTCTCGCACATTCACTTTCGGGGAAAACAAATATATATTCCGTAAAAATTGTGGAAATAGAAAAGGGAAGGGGGGACGGACGGAATTTACTTTTGGAAACCACCAAATTGAAATTGTTGACTGCTAACATTGGAGAAGAAGTCGTCTAAATCAGTTGATGATGAGGATGTTGATGTGAAGCCAGTTGATTTACCGAGCCCTGTTCCTGATCCCATTGCTCTGCCCATGTAAAATGAAGTAGGGGGTCCCTTGTCCTTCTCCTCTGATCCATCGGTTAGCCCGCCCACAATGCCGACATCTGATAGATTTACTTTTTTTGCTGCAAGCAAGTTCAAAAAAGAATAGGCAACTTAAGAAAATAAGGCAGTCAACTAATGGGGTGGCCGAGTCAAACTAGAAGAAATTACAATCAAGGGGTATTATTCGTATATAAAAACTAGTTACTGTGAATTCTAAAAAAAATGAACTTTGAAAACATCACAAGTTGCAATTTGTAAATGCGTCGACTAGTAAATTTTACACTCCATCACAAAAAAAAAATCCAAACTTACTCCCATTTTGGGATGGAGGGAGTACATAATACACACGCATATTTATATATCATTCAGAAGACAAGACAAGAAAAATGTCAAGTGCTTTCTATAATTCTGTTAGAAGACAAAGTAAAGAACTACTCCCTTCGTCCCATAATAAATTTCGCCGTTTCTTTTTCGTCTATCCCAAAATAATCAAATTTCTATTTAAGGAAACAATCTCTGAGCAATTTTCTCATCGTATAACCAGTGTACAAACAAATAAAGCACAACTCTTTAAAAAGTTGACAAGTCAAATGTGACATTTATTATGAGATGGAGTACTTACGTGCAGAAATGTTGAGATCAATCAAACCACGGCTCAAAGAATCGGCCCAAATTCCAGATTTAACCTGAAATGCGTCCTTCTTGACCGGAGAGTTAGATGTGACTTTAGTTTTTTCATTCAGGTTGTTAAGACCATCGTTATTGTTGGAATTTTGTGTGGGCTCAGTAGATACATATTCAGCCGGGGAGGTAAATGCACCAAAAAGATCAGAGCCATCAAAGTTGCTTAGAGGAACGGAAGCAAATGGATCAACTGATTTCGTTGTACTCGGGAATGATTCTGAAGACTTGTTCTCAGGTTGTGGAACTGGATCAGGTGTTGCAAAAAAGTCAACTGCTGGAGAAGATGCAGAAGAAACTGCAGGTTGGGAAGCAAATAGATCAACCTTGCTCTGCAAAAAATAGCCAGATATGATAAATGGTACATGCCATAATCCATTTCATATCAAAAAGAAAAAAAGAACTAAATTTTCTGGAGAAAAGAATTAACAGCTGCATTGGAATTGTATTGAAATTGTTGGAAGAAAAAAATTAGTTGAGATTCTTCTACGTACTCCCTCCGTCCCATTTATATTGACCACATTTTGTCAACACAAGTGAATTTTGACCAAACATTAATGTCAATAACATTTTTTTAGAATTTCACTAGGATGACTAGATTGACATTAATGTTCGGTCAAAGTTCACTTGTGTTGACATGAAAAAAAAAAAAGTCAAAATGGGCCACAATATAAACGGGATGGAGGGTATACTTCACATTTTTTGAAGGGAACTTAGCGTGATAAAATTATCCATAGTGTTTTGCAATTCTAAGGGAAGTATAAATATGAATATCATGATGACTGCTACCATCCAGAAAGAGCTGACCTCAGATTGGTAATCCCCCACTGATTCTTGATTTGATGGGGCCGATACAAAACTAGCATCAGCAAATAAATCAACTTCTTCTAAAGTGCTATTATTCCCAAAAGACTTCTCTGTGGCAACGGACACTGGTGCATCCATGAGGTCACCTAGCAAATCCACTTGGGGAGAAATTGCAGTAGTAGCAGCCTCTGCACAGATTTTCACAGCACGAGAAAATGGTGAACCATGTCAAAGCTATCAAGAAGAAAAAGGAAAGGTCCTTCCTTTTTTCCCTTTTGTGGGTTGCTACGATAAGAGACCATGTTTGATCGTCAAACTTTACATTTTGTACTTTTACGCCTTTGTATTTCTTATGATTTATATATTAAAGTTATACCCCTTCGTCCCAAAATAAGACTCCCCTTTGACCATTATGGAAGAGTAATTATCAAGGTAAATGTGAATTTTCTATGGCTAGAGAGAAATGCCCACTATGAATGACAGTGTTCACCAAAGGGTAAAAATGTAAACTTTCTATGCCTAATTGGAAAGTGTTGTAAGGGATAAATTTTTGGGGCATCCCAAAAAAAGGAATAATGGTCTCTTATTTTGGGACGTACGGAATAATTTGTTTATATAATACTCCCTCCGTCCCAGCAGAAGTGTCACCAATTTTTGGGACACGGGTATTAAGAAAAAGTAGTAGGTGTGTGGTAGAAAATGAAGAGAGAGAATGAGTGGGGTAAATAGTAGTGTTGGTTGAATAAAATGAGTGGTGGAAAATGAAGAGAGAGAATGAGTGGGGTTAAATGGTGGGGTTGGTTGAATATAAATATATTAAAACATTTCCATTGTGGGTAGTGACACTTGTGCTGGGACAGACCAAAAGGGAAATAAGTGACACTTCTGCTGGGACGGAGGGAGTATACAAGAAAATATCATATTTTGAAAATGAAAGAAAAAAAAAAGAATTTACAGCTTATCATTGAAAGAGTACTCTTTTAAGTAAAAAGTCCCAATTAGAATAGTGTGGACTCTTAACTCAGCGGAGGGAGTATCTGCTATACTTCTTCTCATAAACTTTTGTAGGCAAACAAGATATCTGCTACTAAAGAAAATAGTCTCGATTTCGGAAAAGATGTGATAATCTGCTATATATGTGAATGAGCATACAACCGTGACTTACAGAAACTATTTCTAAATATTGAGATCGGATCATTGAAATGATCCGATTATCAACTGAAGAACTCAGTAGACAATGATGCAACTTCCAAAATAGGAACTTGGACGGTAATTTGGGTTGAATGATGTTAGTCAATGTGAATTCTAGAACCGTTTTGGGTACACGCCCAATAAGACAAATCAAATACATGGCACATTGAGTGAACATTTTGCTTCATGCTTGACAGAGGTACTTCATATACTTGGATAAGTCCAAAAAACAATATCGCACGTATTACATATCAAAGACATTAGAAAGCCAAGAAAATACTCATTACTGAAATATTTTACAATGCCCTGTTAATGATTAGATTGACTTGAGATCTTGTACGTTTGACTCCGTGCACACAGAATAAATGTGTGTGCATCAGTGTAGAAACATTTACTGCAACAACGGCCAGTACTATAAACACTCTGAACTTGGGCTTCAGTAAGAAAATCAACTTCTTTATAACTTTGATTTTGGTAATAGGTAACTGGTCATCAACAAAGTCATTATTATAATCCATTATCCATCCCAATAGTTAATAATACTCCCTCTGTCCCAGAATGATAGTCCCCCTATTTTCATGGGTTTTACGAAGGAACTTTGAGTAATAATTAAGGCTACTTTTAATTATTCTAATGAAATTTTTGAAATTGTTCTTGATATACCATTATAAATACTATTAATATTAATTTTTTGATTCACATTAACATAATTATAAGTAGCATTTATAACTGCTCAAAGTTCCCTCGTAGTAACAACCAAAAAAAGGTGGACTATCTTTCTGGGACGGAGGGAGTACTATTTATATTTCAGATCATCCCAAAAAAAAAAAAAAAAAAATATCCTTTCCAGAACTGAGACCTTTTTTATCCCAAACATGTGGTTGGTCCAGCAACCTCACACAGTTCTTTTCTTTATTTCTTTCTTGGAAAATAACCTCCACAGTTCTATAATTAGGAAATCCAATCTAGTCTATAGTTTCTTTATTTCTGTAGGGTATATATGTAAATTATTATTTTCGGTTGTGGGGTATAAAAGGATAAAATAAATGTTAATACGTATACCCCCTTCCCACACATAAATAAATACTCCCTCCGTCCCAGTTTAAGGTTCTTACTTTCCTTTTTGGTATGTCCCAGTTTAAGGTTCTTAGTTGCTTTATTCCGTAAATGGAAAAGAATGAATAGTGCTTTGGAGGAGCTTGCCATCAAAAAGTTCATTTAATTACAAAAAAACCATTACTTACCTAACTTACTTTCACCCACTTGCTTCATGAATAGTGTTTTTGGACATTTATATCCTTCACTCTCTACTTTTGGTTGACTCATTTCCTTTGTTTTTGTCTTGGTTTCTTAATAAGCGTGCATAGTCAAACTAAGAACATTAAACTGGGACGGAGGGAGTAATAGAAACTTGCTTTGACTCTTTTTTATCAACTTGATTGAACTTTACTCCCTCCGTCCCACCTTACTTGAGTCCTAAGAGGTGGGCACAATAACTAAGGGAAAAGAAGAAAATAAGGAAAATGTGTGGTAGAAAATGAAGAGAGAGAATGAGGGGGGGTAAATAGTAGTGTTGGTTGAATAAATTGAGTGGTGTAAAATGAAGAGAATGAGTGGTGGGGTGGATTCAATATAAAACTTTTAAAAGTTGGCTATTTGGGGGAGGTCTCAAGTGAGCTGGGATGGACCAAAATGAAAATAAGTCTCAAGTGAGCTGGGAAGGAGGGAGTATTTCATAAAAACACCTTTTCTTGTGAAACTATAAGAGTTTCTTATTAGCCTTCACATATTCTTTCAATGATAGGAATTATATTCCATATAATCATAATAAATGTATGTTTAATTTGATGTAGTCTTGGGTTGACTTAAGGAAGGTGGGGCTTTTCTTCTCTTTTTCTGTGGGAGAAAGGGGGGCAGAGGGAGTATGTATCAAATAATAAGCAGAGTGTTTCAATGGCAATAGCCTGTGAGAGACTTATATAAAATAGAAAATAGTATTGCATGCACAATTCAGGACACTTACTCGAACTGGACAGTCCTCGAGGATCAAAATCATCAAAATCGTCCTCGTTGTTGTTAGAAGGCACACTCAAGCCCTCTGAGGAAACTGTGGCATACTTATCGGAATCGGTCATCTTTGCTTTTGGTTTTGATGATCCAGTCGCTGAAGAATCTTGACTTTTGCTAAGTAACAACCTCAATATTAGCCAAAAGAAGGAAAAAAAAAAGTTTACATACAAGAACACAAAGGCAAATCAGCATGCATAACAACAATATTTCCAAAAAAAAAAAAAAGAAAGACAAGGAAAAAGAAAAAAAAAAAAAAAAGGGTTGTTATGATGATAACAAGAAGTTCCAACATCCTGGATTCCTTATCTTGTTTTGTGAAGTATTTATTTGCTTATAAAAGAAGAATATCAAGCATACCAAGTATATCACATACAGATTGCGAATGCGAACAACGTAATTAGGAGTTAACCAATATGACCACTCATTACAATCAAATGGGAATAAAATTAAAAACAAAAATAGAACCACAATTTTTGTTTCTATATATCTTCATCCCGAAGAGAAAAACACTTCCAGTAAATATATATTTTCAAGTTGAGTTACGACGAATATCTTTTGAAATTGACAGCTTCATAGAAAAAGAAACTTAAAAACAGAACACGTCACATTCATGTATAATCTTATGGTTCTCATTATCACTATCTATGGCATATGTATTTGCCCCAAGCCACATTTAATAATCTTAACTCAACAATATATAGACACACACACATACACAGACATACAGACAGACAGACTTAAGTAAGGCGAGAACCAAAGTGAAAGGACAAACCTGCCATAACGAGTAGACCCTTTCTTTGACGAATATTCTTGGTTACTACCAGTTACCCCACGACGTGACTTAGAGGCACTTTTGTCAAACTTATCTTCGGCTGATTGGTCACTCTCTTTATAACTATCGCTAAATGATTCACCATCTTTTGTACTACCAAATCCTCCATATCGATCACCACCCAGAGAGCTGCCACTGCCCATTGAGGTTGAACTTGACTTGTATGTGATTCCAGTTGACGAAAGTCCAACATACCTAGCAATCCCATGACCATAGTCCACTTAGTGACATGAATCCAATTATTAAAAAACTTCAAACATTCATAACGTATCACATTGTTCTAACTTATGACTTACTTATCACGGTTTGCAGCAGCTTTATTTCTAGCTGCTTGTATCTTATCTTTATCATTCAAGAGAGCCACTATAATCTCCACCTTTTTTCTCACATTGATACCATTATCCTTCCCATTTGGCTCAACATATTCAAAACTTGAAAGAGACTGCCAATTGAGAAAAGAATTCAGAGAAATAAATTAGTCAACCATTGAACGAAATAAAGGATGGATTCGACAAATGAAAAAGAATACACACCGAGATCTGGAAAGTATGTTCTATGATGTCATCAACTGCCCGCTCGGAACCATTTGCCACCAAATACTCTATAACAGCTAGTGCCTGGAAGAATGATCTCAGAATGACAAACAGCAAACCAAATGACAAAAATGATTGGGATAAAATGGAAGATTCTTTGGATTATGTGACTGAAATAGATTGCATATGTGAAAGCAAACAAAGTAAACCTTGTATACAAAACGCCAGTTTTTTCCAGTTTCACCCAACCTTGTCCAAAGAACATTCATAACCATCTGACATTCGGAGCTGAAAGATATAGCAACAAATGAGTTAATTAAAATAAATAAGATCATTCAATTTCCTGTACCCATGGAAGAAGGAATGAGAACCGTAGATCAAATAGTATCACAAAAATTTACCACGTACAATTTTTTAGTGGCCTGTGCAATCTCTGCCAAGACACTGCCATGAGGACCCCAAGGCTCATCATCCGTTGCATCAAGTACCTATCCAATATAAATAATCATGACTTCAGCTTTAAAGGAAATTCGACATGATGATAGTAAACAATTACTATCCATTCTAGAATCTCAAATACAAACTATTATGGCCCTTTGAGTACAATGACTAAGCTTAAGCCCAGTAACCCATGATCATATTTCACAACAGATGGCTTTTCGCCCTCAACCACTCCACTAAGCTACTTGTCCTACTTACACATTCAGTTCTCTTAAGCTACATGGGCCACTACTTCAGGCTCGACGAATTTGTTTATTTTAAAAGCATGTCTACCGGAACATGTTAATCACTGTCTATATAAATTCTACAGCATTTCGCTACTTGATTGAAGCGCTCCACACCATTTAGTGAAACTGTTTTGGTGTCCTATAGAACTTTCTTCACGCACCAAAAGTGAAGATATAAAACTTTCCTTGCAAGTTTACGGGTATATGTTGATCAAAAAGCTTGCCTAGACACTTCATCACTTCAATTAACCTGATTTGACTCTGAGGGTAATTGCCATCTTTCAATCAGTTATCGAACCTAAATAATGAAATTGATCATCTGGGGGTACTCCTGGTCATCAAGCTTAACTTAGTTTCTAGTTCATGTTTCTTCAATCAAAAACTTAGCTTCTGGTTTGTGTTTCTTCAATCAAAAGTTGCACTTTTGTACTTCCTGTTTTATTTATAATAATACTCTCTGATTTACAACTCCTCTCCAGACTTTTCGTTTAATTGTTGGGTATTTTCGTAAGTTAGTTATTTGATAAAAGAAGAATATGTTAGAGATGAAAAATTAAACTGTTTAGTAATAACTCCCACTGTGGCGCCAAAAAGCACATAGTCAATGGTGGTAATAATATGCATTCATCTTGGATATTAAAGTATCCTATCCTACATTGATTGGGAGCTTAGGAGCTCCATGAGTTATCAATTCAAGGTACTTGTAGGCTATATCATCATCAAAAATGTACTTGAGATGTAAAGAACTAAAACAATCCCAAAATCCCAAATGGACAAAACACCATAAACTACAAAAGGGTGATAAAACTAAGAAACATCCCAGACAAGCCAAAAAAAGCCATGTTGCGTGTTAATTATCAAGTCAAGTGAAGTGTGCTAATGATCCATGTTCTTCTTCTAATATGCAAGTGATATTGCTTCTGCGTGGCATTAAATGACCATTAAATGAACCTTATTAGATTTATCTACTCACATGAAGTTGATAGAAAACATGGCCCATTAACTTCATTTGGAATATATATCAGTTAAATGACAATGATATACGTAGTATTCTCCAAAGCAATCTATTTGACACCAAATCATCCACCAGACTCGTTCGGTAAATGAACTCCACTGGGCTCACTAGAAGTTAACTTCATTCAGTCTAATGTGTATTGATTAAGTGACAATGATTTACTCTCCAAAGGGATCAATTTGGCATCAATTTATATCAAATGAAGGCCTCCCAGCTAATGCATAATCTCAGTTGTGCATACCTAGACAAAATGCCACAAGCCAAGTTCACTTCAAGTGAAGACACAATCACTTGTATATTTTTTTTTAATAAGACAATTGCATCTGTATAGCATAGCGAACTAGAGTCTCTCTGAGTGTTATGGAGGGAGTTAAAAGATCTAAAGTATATCGCATATAGCCAATAATGTGCCAGCAGAATTATCATTTCTCTGAACGAACCCCTAGAACACCACTGGTAAACAAACTTTTTCCCCATGCCCATTTGTTATCAATTTACGATTATGCGGAAACTACTATGTTAATTAGATGGAGCTATTAAAACATAGAAAAATCCATAAAACTACAATCATCACAAGTGAATATTTTATTGTAACTCATTCCATCAGCTTAAATACTTCCCATCCTGTAAAGCAACCCAATTACCCTTAACAGTAATCATAATAATAAAACCCGGGAATAGTTTCATTACACAGTTGAGGAGGGTAATGTTCGAACATAATCACAATTGCAAACTTAATTTCTTAAATGAGTATGTGCAAGTTCATATTTAGAGCGATAAATGAACTTTACTAGACTCATCTACTCACACTCAGTTGATAGGCAGTATGGGCCTTAAACGTCATATGAAATGTGTATCGGTAAAATGACAATGATATTCTCCAAAGCAATCTATTTGACACCAAATCATCCCATTAGACTCATTCGGTAAACGAACTCCACTAGACTCATCTTACTCGCTAGAAGTTAACTTCGTTCACTCTACTGAATGTGTACCGGTTAAATGACAATAATATATTCTCCAAACGAATCTATTTGACACCATATTATCCCAAATGAACGCCTCCCAACTAAATGCATAATCCCAGTTGTGCACACCTTGGCAGAATCCAAGTTCACTTCAACCGTAAAGACTATTGCATTTGTATAAATTTTGTTAATAGAACAATTGCATTTGTATGGCATTACGAAGTAGAGCCTCTATGAGCGTTATGGGGGGTAAAAGGATCTAAAGTATATCGCATATAAACAATAACGTGCCGATAGAATTATCATCTCTCAACGAGCCCCAAGTACACCACTGGTAAACACACTTTTCTCGCACGCCCATTTAATATATTCAATTTATAATTATGCAGAAACTATAACACTATTAATTAGATGGAGCAAGTAAAACAATCAAGCAAAACTACGTAAAACCATAATCATCACAAGTGAACATTTTAAATGTAATTCGTTATATCTGCTTAAAGATTTCCCGTCCAGTAAAGCAACCCAATTACCCTTTTAACAGTAACAATAATAATAGAACCCAGAATAGTTTCATTTACACAGATGAGGGTAATGTTCACAATTGCAAACTTAATTTGCGTAAGAGTGTGTGAAAGTTCATAATTTAGAGCGATAAACAAAACAGCGATGGTGTAGCTCTTACCTTCTGTTCAATCTCAGGGACCTTCAGCACTTTCAAATTCACCTCCCTCTTTCTATAATCCATTTCAAACCCACAAAACGAACAAATAATGTCAATTAAACATAGATTGAATCCGGGGAGAAAAAAAAACAGCGAGAATGGATAATTGAGCTTACATTTCACGGACGGTTTGATCGAAAACCTTCATGAAATCCATTTTGGATCTGCAAATGAAGAACGAGGGTTTGACAAAAGATTGAAATGTGAAATCAGGGATTTTAGATCTGAACGAAATGATTATTATACCTTTGAGTAAAATTGAAGGGGAGGAGTGGATCTTGATGATGAGAAAAATCTGAAGGTGGAGTTGTAACTCAAGTGCAAATTTGTTTTTGAGTTGTCTTTCTTGAATTAGGAAGATTATTGTAGATTGAGCAACGTCAGGGCACAAAATAACGGTACAAAATCTTGCTCACAATACGAGTTAGCGATATTTTATTGGTTGCATTGATAATGGATCCGTCACACTCTAATTAAAAACACCAATAACATCGTTATACTTAGGATTTTGTGAGCAAGTTTTTGTGACTTTTTTGTGCCCTTAATATTATTCTTATAGATTTTGCCTATAGAGTTTGGTATATTTGCAAAGTACCTCCTTTGAGTTTTCAAAAACTTTTGAGTGAAATTGTGTTAAGAAATTAATTGATACACAGTTTGTATTTATTATTGAAAAGATCGATATATTTCATAAACAAGACGGAGATATACTAATTTTCTATTATATAATATTAAGATCTTCAGTATTGTAAAATCAAGTTTTTCTTGAGAAAATATCATAAACTAAAATACTATTATGAAAAAGAAAAATAACAAATTTCATAATGGGTCGATCTTAATAGGATCTAGGCATAATTTTGCCTTTGTTGGCAAAAATTGGTAGAATAGATAACGTTGGCTTCTTTTGGTAGTCTTTGGATATGCTTGGCAAATTCACACCCTAATTCATTACAAGCTTGGTATGAATTCCAATATAAATCAAGCCTTGATTTAGTGATAAAATCATATTTGATTGGTTTACAATCATGCATCGCTGTGTGTAAATGCCTCCCTTAGAGCGATTGAATAATCCGAGTACATATCTCTAACCACATTATTTATAATTCAACTCACCAAAAAATGGATAAATGTTAACTAAAGTGATGGATGTGCATAAACTTAACTTTTTTATTTTCTTATAAAATTTGTAATGGCCTCCCTTTGGGAGTAAAATGCGAATAGATATATACTAATCTAGGCTACGAACCCAGCATAATTCCACTTGTTGGAGTAAAGGACCAACCGGATGACTAGCTATCAAAGAAGAAAAGAAAGAATAAAATGACCACCAGCAGTAGTGGCCAGCTGCCCGGTTTAGGGTGTGCCGGCGCCCATTCCGTATGGGAGTTTTCTGGGCCATTAAGAAGCTAATGATCCTCCCTTTTCCATCCCGAAATTAAACATCATTCGCATCAAGTCAACTTTGTTGACTGCAGACAATATTTCAAAGGAAGAAGAAAACGACCACCAACAGTAGTAGCAGCCGCATGGAATAAAGTGGGCGACTGCACAGCCTTGGCGGAAAATCCTGGGTCGGGCCGAAATAAGCTGAATTCGGGATTCCTTCTTTGTCTAGGGTTTGGAACTTATTATAGTGCAAGATCCTGGCTTGGTAGTGCCCCCAGATGTAGTCAATCGAATTGACGAACTGTGTAAACAATTTCTTGTGTTCTTTTGTTGTTTTTTGCTTGTTTCATCGTTCTTGTGCTTTGAGCGACATAAACCGACTTGGTTAAATAGGACCCATACTCTGAGCCCACACACCTAAAGGCCCGTATCAGGAGGCCCATTCCCAGGAAGCCCATGTTTTACGGGCCGACATATCATAGCCGAGAAGGCAGACCATGCCTAGGCCGAGGTCTAAGAGCCTAATCCCTAGTCGGCCTCATTAACGAGCCGAGCTAGATGACGGGCCGACATGTATCAGAACGTCATTAACCTCCCACTATCAAAGGGAGTCTACATACAGAGTTATATTACAACTCTAACGCTGAGAATCCTTATCTAAACAAGGATGTCTCTCCTACAAGATAACCTGGATATCATCATCCTTATCAGGAGTCTATCTCCAAGGAATACGAGTCCTAGATCAACATGGGCATTCTGGCTTACTTGACAAGTCAGGACTCATTCACCCATGCCTATATAAACAGGTCCTCTACACAGGAAACGGGTAATGAACTCTTTTGGCTCTAAACTATAGTCAATTGATTTCTCTGCATTTCATACACAATCCGTATTCTTATTCTCACGCCGGAGGGCCTTCGCCGGTGAAGCCCCGGCGTAGATTACGTTTGTTCATTGTGCGCAGATCCGAACGGGGAAGTTCTAATTGCTGGATTTATCCGAACCGCTAGACGAAGGCTGATCCGGTACGTTTTTGGCAGCATCAGTTTGGTTCCATTGCCGGGAAACGTCCGATCAAAGAACTTCTTGTCCGGATAATCGTAATTTCCTCATGTTTGGAATTCGCGCCGACAGTCGGGAGGCTAGTGTTGACACGCCCCCAAGTCCCGGGATTCCCTAATAGAACCTCAAATCTGGTTCGCGTAACTAACAAGAAGCGGAAAAAACGGGAATGACACCTGAATAAATCAACTGGTATCATATATACTCAAGAGAAACGAGCTAAAATAGCTCACAACGAGTTCTATACCAAGAAATTTAAACCAAATGTGGCTATACACAGCGGAAAACATGCCTAGCACATAAGCTGGCATTACAAGAACTACACAAGTCTACCCAAGATACTGAGTCTAAACAACTGATACAAAATCGTCCTCACCAAAACTGGAAAGGATAACAATCCCCAACAAGAACAACCTTCCAAGTAGGCCCCTGCTAAGTCGAGCCTCACAACGAATTACCACTTGCTTTCCTGGGGGGGGGGAATAAACAAGGAACGGGGTGAGATAAATCTCAGTAAGTTACTAGATACAAGTATATAGCATGTTATCATGTAATCATGCAAATCAAGAAGATTATCAAGTAATCATGCTCAAGATGTCATCAAGTAACAAGTATATGAGAGGCTAAGCCAACTCATCAAGTAGCTAACACATAAGGCTAAACTATCACGTTACAAAGGATATTCCAACCTTATTCGTCCCAAGTAAACCATTGTTGTCGTTGCTTATTGCAGTTGACAAATCACGATCAATCAAGTTGCTACTGTGCAGTACACAAGAGGACCCGGTAACCAGTGTCACACTCGAGAACAAGATTCAAGACAAGAGGTATAGCAGTCACTTTATCAGGCGTATTGCTCTAACAAAGGAGGCTATATGCCCTTACTATGATCGGTAGTAAGGGGTCAAGCGCAGATACATAGATCCCCGATTATCACTTAGCCCCAGCACTCGCGATAAGCGTGAACCTATATATCTCCGAACAAGCAAGGACCGGCTGGACTCACACAAGAATGCACAAGTAGGTATTTACTTGAACTACGAGAGTAGAACTAAGTCCAAAAGTAGTGGACTAGCTCTTCATGAACCATGGAATCATGTGCTCACTAAATACAAGTACACGTACGCAATAATTACGAATACAAATCAGCATAACAATGGCACATAATGTGTCCACGTAACACAATCAAGCCAAATTAGAGTCTATTAATAACAGACCCCAACAAGTAGTAGGGTAAATCATACTATATCACTTTGTCATATGAAATATTTGCACGTATGTATTCATATAACCTTTAACACACTAATGTGTCTATCACGATACCCTTACTTCCAAGTAGAGCCCAACATCTTAGACTCTAAGCACGTAGTCAAATAGGTCGTATTGTACCTAGTCACAATCATATCTCGCGTATATTTATCGCTAATCATCGAATACATTTTCCAACACATATTGTGTTTTGGAATCATTCTCGTTGACTTAAATCGTAATAATCATAATTTTATGAATTATCTTTATATTACACTAGTCCCTATTTCTTTAGGAACCCATCTCAGGAACAAGATATTTTCTTTATACTTTATATACTTCATTGAGTATATGCACGATTAAAATCAATTACTAGCACATTAGTGCTTGTTCATAGCGCTTTCAATACACATGTATTAGATTCGAGTATGTAATAGAGTTGATCATTCTCTATCTAGTTTCATATTCTAACTCTTTGGTTATTCATATCATGTATCAAGTAGTCAACAAGCCACATTCTATCAAGTAGTTATGTGCAAGATTTGCACATACACATCAAGGATAGTTCTAACACGTTAGTGCTTGTTCATAGCACTTTCAAGTTCATTACCATACACATGTATTGGTTTTCAAGTCATGTACAAGATTTTATTATCTTACATTCAAGTTCTCAATCCAATTCTTTGGATGTTCAAGACATGTACAAGAATTAATTATCTTATACTCAAGTTATTATTCCAATCTTTGGATATTCAAGTCATGTACAAGATTTAATTGTCTTATACTTCAAGTTCAAGATAAGTAGATGAGTTATACATCTCTTACTTACAAGTTCTTAATCCTATACTTTGGATGTTCAAGCTCAAGACATTGTTCTAGTGCCCCTAAGGTACACAAACATTGGTTTCAAGACACATATAACACATTAGTGCTTGTTCATATCACTTTCAAGACAATTAAAAGAGTTCTTACTCTTAGGCTCAAGTTCTCATTTTAATTCTATGAGTACTCATGTTCAAGACCAAGTTCTAATCCCCCAAAAGTGCACAAACATTGCTAGGACATCTTATACTAAGGCTATATACCTTAACTATGGTTACTTCCAACTTATACAACTTTGAACAACATTTTTGTTCTTCAGGGCAAGTGGGAGGGCGGCCGCTCACTCGGCAAGTATAATATGGGAAATCTTTCAGTAGTTTTGGGCGGGCGCGCAAGGCTCATCTGGGCGGTCGCCCAAAGGA
This sequence comes from Campanula takesimana, assembly GCA_026119855.1. Taxonomy (NCBI): domain Eukaryota; kingdom Viridiplantae; phylum Streptophyta; class Magnoliopsida; order Asterales; family Campanulaceae; genus Campanula; species Campanula takesimana. The sequence continues at coordinate 221,878 of JAOWBW010001496.1, forward strand.
TCGGGCGGGCTCTCGGTGGTCACGCGGGCGTGCGCCTGGTGCAATTTCCAGCAATTGTTCATTTCTTTCCCAGGCTTACAATTCTCCGTCCCAAGTGTATGAGTATACTTTCACTAACTCATAGGCCATACCCAGGACATACAAACATTTTCCAAACATAACTTTCAAGTTTATTTCATCAATTTTACCGTCCCACAATTAATAGAATAATTTTCCTTTATTCTATTTCCATATTTCACCGTCCTAAAAGTATAAGTATAATTTTCTAATATACTAATATACTCATTTAGGGATACTTTCATTCATTTCACCGTCCCACAAGTATAAGTATAATTTTTCTAATATACTTGTATAAACATTTAATCAAGTTAATATTTCACCGTCCCACGAATAGGAGTATAATTTTCTTTTAACACTTACAAACCCATTTAGGTTCATGTAAGGATGCTTCCTTTCATATACAAGTCTGAGAATACCCCCTTTGTCCCAATTTTACAAGTATCACAAAACTCATCCCAAACACGAAATTATCAAGCACAAGTATCAAGAATAACATATAGGCATGTTATTACAAGCAAGGGGGAGCTAGTGACTTACCTACTCCGAAATCAAATTCACTCAAACTAATTTCTGTTCGGCAGGAAATGCTCTACTCACCGCCCTGATCATTTATGCGAAGTCGGATTTTCGAACATATGCATAATTAAGCAAGAGGGATCGAGAATAGAGTAAACCCTAACTTCTGAGACAGAGAGAACGTACGAGAAACATTTTGGGGGAAACAATGATTCAGAGAAAGGCAACCCAAGGTTTTATCCTTATGAACTTTCAAAGAATTGCACTTTGGCCTCTCAAGTTCTACTTTGAGCAATTTAGCCCCCGAACTTTAATTTTCATAAATGATGTCGCGACCCCGACCCCGCGGGCCCGGAACTCGCGAACTGGACGTCTACTTAACACACAAATACTAAAATACTGAAGATAAAAATTCCATTTTTATACCCAAAATGTTTAAAACAAAGTTTTAGAACTCCAAGTTAACAACAACAAAATACTACTAGTATAAGCTCCACAAGCTCGCACCAAAAATACAAAAGATTACAATCTTAATGACGTCATTGTTGGTAAAACTATCCCCAAAAGGTTATACATTTAAATAATGCAAACCGATCAATAACAACCTGCCCAAAATCTCAATCCTCTCGACGTCCTCCTCGATCCGCAAATCCTAATCCTTTCCTCCTGGGGGGTTAAGGAAAAACAAAGATAAAAGAAAGGGGGTGAGATAAATCTCAATAAGTTACTAATGCAACTACATGACATGCTAAGATGCAATAATCAATAATAATTCACATAACACATAGCAATTATCATATATCAGATAGCAGCGGAAATGAACACATAACAAAGGATATTAGCCAAGGTTTCCCAACTGATAGAACCAATTAAAGGATCACTGCGCAGCTTCAACAATCAACCAATCCATATCTTCACAGTAGCATAAAAGCCGAAGAGAAAACCACGGTCAGAAGCGACCAATCAACCCATCAATCAAACAAACCATCTTCATAGTAGCATAAAAGCTGAAGAGAAACCCGGTACCGGAACCAATAACAAGGGGACAGTGACACACAGTCAAAGCCCGAAAACCAATAGCTATAATGCTCACAAAGGAGCTAGCTCATCTCACAACCAAAGCCAATCTGGAGGAGGGTAATAATGGGACAAAACAATGGTCAACATCACAATGGACTTGGCTGTGCCATCATAATGTTTCGCATCGCCCAAACACACACAAAATACCAGCTGGACTTTCAAGTAAGGGCTAAGTAATAAAATACTAGCTCAAATAAACAACTAAGGATTCCAAAGTAGGGAACCATTTCAAATAAATCACCAAAAAGGTGCACCAATCCAACAACACATCGAAAGATGTCCAAACAAATACAAAACGATACTTAGTCAAATTCCACACATATTTGTTCACAAAGGAACCATTTTAAACACTAGAGTTATCCACAACCCACACAAACAATTATCCCAAACTTTATCACAACGGACCGATCGTAAACGTTTTGTTATAGAATACCTACCAAAGGCTCAACACAATCTGAACCTGAATCCCCACCAAATAAACCACCTCATCTCGTAGTACTCTAAAAGGGCTTTAAAACAATAGTTTACTCGATTAAAACGGAGTCCGGAAGAAGAAGTTATGGCCTTCAAAAGATTGGACAAGAAAACAATGATTTTCACATAAGGTAGAGGGGTGCGCGCGCCTCCCACCAACAGGGTGCGCGCGCCTCCCTTGATCAGATAGGGATGCGCCACAAAGGGGGAAGAAGGGTGCGCGCGCTTCATCGCCAAGGGGTGCGCGCGCCTCCGGAGTTCAGAAGGAAAAACATCAGCATGGAGGTGGAGGTTGCGCGCGCCTCCTGCGCCGGACAGAGAAATCTACAGAATTTTTCCTGGGTTCTTCACATTTCTTACCAAAATCAAACATGAACCTTACCCATTTCACAACCCAACATTTCTACCACATTCTATTAGCATGCCCAAGCACCCAAAACAACATATAAGTCTATAAGGGACCTAAATAACATCATCTAGCAACCCTAAACCAAGATTTAATCCCAACATTATCAAAATCACAAAAGATGAACAAAATACAAATAAATTCCAAACTCAACCAAAGAAGCCATGGATATCAACAAGAACATCAATAGAGTTAAAGATGAGCATTTTTAACATAAATGGGGGAAAAGTAACTTACCCGGATTTTCTCAAAGTTGACGGAATTCGAATATTCTTAGCCCTTTACGATCCTATCGACGATCTAAACAAGTTCATTTTATGAGAAATGAGAAACAGTGAGAGGAAGAGGACTAAAAAGAAGAGAGAAGGAGAAAAGAAAACTTACCTTTTTCACCTATGGAAGAGAGAGAGAGAAAAGTGAGCTGGGAGATGGAGGGAGTGAGGGAGAATGGGAAGAGTAGGGAGAAGATGAGGAGTAGGGAGGGAGTAGTTAAAATGATTTAAAAGAACTTACACTTAGGCCCCCTCCTCAACACTACACACAAATACTTACACTCCCTACTAACAATTAAGACCCAACAATACTACAATAACCCAAATAAAATGCTAGGCATAAATTATTATAACACATAAAATGCACACATAATTCATTAATTAAATAATAATTTAAATAAATAAATGAGCAAATAAATAAATAATAATTATTTATTACTAATAAAATAGAGCCTAGTTTTTGGGTCGTGACATTCACTCCCCCTTAAAGAAAATTCGACCCGAATTTTAACGAGACTTACCCGAAAGACCAATTAGCTACGGATACGATAGTTCCGCCATTCCTCAAATTCCTCAATTGTCCAATCTAACCCACTAAAAGGTAACCTTAAATAATGCTTACGATAACACCACCTCTCGAACCGAATCATTCCATCATTATCTTCATTACTAATCAAAATCCGTACTCAAAATCGAAGAATCCAAATTAATTCCACACATAATTCTCGAGGTATCTCAAGCTCGCCTTATTCCTAACCTTAACTACACCGCAAAGGTACTTCCATTTGTAAATCGCATACTTAGTATTATTCCCCAGAAATTCAAAACATTACCATCTCGAGCTTAATTTGCTTTTAAAATATGAAAAGCTAAAGAAATTTTCCATCCCCATAATATTCACCAAAGGCTATATCTCTAAGGATTCCCATTATAGTGCTCTCGCTCTAGGTAGCACCTTAAACTAGAGGTGTAATATAAACCCAAAATTTTAATACAAAATGTTCACTTAAATCTATGCCATAATATCATCGTCATAACACTCCAATCCTTGAAAGCCTAAAATAATTACGAATACTCAATAGCCTGAAAATGATCTAAATTTTATCTTCAAGGGATTTCCTCTAGCTCCCTTTTTAGTTAATAACCTGTGCTCATATACCCAAGGAAATCAACAAATCTCAAATCCTCAATAGCTAACCCAAGTTAGTCTTTCACGCATACATTTATTAACCTAATGATACTTAGGCTCAATAGTACTACCATCATAATAAACCAATTAGCTAGCAACGTTCCAACTGACCCAATACCAAATCGTGATATTCCTTAATTATGCTCAAGTATTGATACTCCACTTCCTTCACATACCCTTGATCCAATTCGGGAAACGCCACCAAGAAGGGATTTAGAACCATAGAACCACTATCTAACCAAAATTTCAAAATGCCTCTAACATAAATCGAGAAATTATTACTCTCCCAAAATGTACTTAGTCCTTTCTAACTTAACACGCTTACCACCATTAATGATCATAACTCCTACAACAAACTCATCATCCATAACAAATCGTACACCTCTCCATACTAATCCATTCCGATGCATTCACGGAGATGTACTAAAAGTGACCAAAATTTTCCTTAAGAGATCCTCATTGAATCCTCAACTCCTATAACCCAACCGATACAATATGGATATTGTTCTGAATATTAGCATTACAACCTTGTACCACAACAACCCAATTTAACCCAAGCTCCTCCTCAAATACTAGGTATAGGCACCCATTGTCACCCATCGAAGCGAAATAGCCAGATTCCAAATAAGAAAAGATATGCTTAACTCTACACAAAGGAACAGTCTCAAAACAATTTTTGGCAAAAGGGAAGAGAGGGTATAACAATTTTCCTGCAACAATCGACTAAAGCATGACATTTCCCTTCTCAAAATGACATCAAAAATCTTATAATAGCAATATGACCAATTTAGCAGGTAAGTTATATCTACCTTTAAGCACAACATGAGCACATAAGACTCCATCAGACATCCTACACTCCTCCATAGGAGTAGGCACCGATAACACATAAGTCAAAGACTTAAGAGAAATAAATGCAACTAAATGCACATAAACATGAGAATGCGATGATCCTAAAATGTGCGCGCTCGCTCTCTCGACGCAAAATAATACCTCCTGAAGCTGATGAGTCACCCGCTGAGTGCTGATTGATTGCAATTACTCTACCCGAAACCTTGGGCTTCCCCGAAGCATCCTTCTTCTGACCCTGTGGTATTCCAGTTCCTGTCCCCGATGACTGAACTCTAAACCTCGGACAATCTTTAACGAAGTGTCCCAACTGACCACACTTCACACATTTTCCCTGCTTCTTCCAACACTTGTCTTCTGAGTGTCCTTTCCTCTGACAGTAGCTGCAGACTTTCCCATTTCGTGTCCCCTTATTAGAACCTTGATTTCCTACTGCTGGTTGCCCTTGAAGTTGCCTTCTGAATCGAGTTTGCACTCCAGAATTACCTCTGTTATCCGAATGTTGCTGTTGTGACTTACTCTGCCCTCCTTGCTTACCCGGGTTAACCATCTCAGTCTTCCTTTTGTGTTCCCCAATATCCTGCTCAATCAAGTAGGCTCGATCCACCGCATCCTGATAAGTCTGAATCCGCTGTGCTATAAGCTGAGTCCGGATGGATGTCTTCAAACCCCTGATCAATCTCATCGCTTTCTGCTCCTCGGTCCGCACAAGGTATTCACAACACCTGGCTAATTCTGTGAATTTAGCTGAGTACTGTGCTACTGACATCATGCCTTGCTCCAAGCTGAGGAACTCGATCTCTTTCCTGATTTGATTCACTAGAGAGATAAAATGATCCTTGAATTTCCTCACGAACCACTCCCAAGGATATGGTACAAGAGTCGCATCCCAACTGGTCTTCAGTGCCTTCCACCAATGTTCCGCAGCCCCCACGAGCTTATAAGCTGCAAACAGAACCCTATCCTCATCAGTGCAACCAAAGATATCGTAGATTTTCTCCATCGATTCCATCCATAGCTCGGCCTTCTTCACATCAGGCTCACCATCGTACTCACTTGGTTTCAACTTCAAGAACTGCTCCAACCCATATCGCGGAGGTGCTACATGTTCCTCTCTCGGCCCTTGGTCATGAATTTCTTTCACGGTCGCTTCAAACCTGTCCTGAAACATTGCACGGTTTTCTTCCCGTAGACCATTCTGATTCTGAGCCCCACTAGAACTTTCACCCGTTGTTCTTCTAGCCATCACAAACAAATACCTGCATAAAATACTCATCGTTACTCACTCCGAACCCATCTACCCTCCTAGGTCATTCTAGTCCACCTATACTTATACATAGAGCTAAACCATAGCTCTGATACCAACTGTCGCGACCCCGACCCCGCGGGCCCGGAACTCGCGAACTGGACGTCGACTTAACACACAAATACTAAAATACTGAAGATAAAAATTCCATTTTTATACCCAAAAGGTTTAAAACAAAGTTTTAGAACTCCAAGTTAACAACAACAAAATACTACTAGTATAAGCTCCACAAGCTCGCACCAAAAATACAAAAGATTACAATCTTAATGACGTCATTGTTGGTAAAACTATCCCCAAAAGGTTATACATTTAAATAATGCAAACCGATCAATAACAACCTGCCCAAAATCTCAATCCTCTCGACGTCCTCCTCGATCCGCAAATCCTAATCCTTTCCTCCTTGGGGGGGGTTAAGGAAAAACAAAGATAAAAGAAAGGGGGTGAGATAAATCTCAATAAGTTACTAATGCAACTATATGACATGCTAAGATGCAATAATCAATAATAATTCACATAACACATAGCAATTATCATATATCAGATAGCAGCGGAAATGAACACATAACAAAGGATATTAGCCAAGGTTTCCCAACTGATAAAACCAATTAAAGGATCACTGCGCAGCTTCAACAATCAACCAATCCATATCTTCACAGTAGCATAAAAGCCGAAGAGAAAACCACGGTCAGAAGCGACCAATCAACCCATCAATCAAACAAACCATCTTCATAGTAGCATAAAAGCTGAAGAGAAACCCGGTACCGGAACCAATAACAAGGGGACAGTGACACACAGTCAATGCCCGAAAACCAATAGCTATAATGCTCACAAAGGAGCTAGCTCATCTCACATCCAAGGCCAATCTGGAGGAGGGTAATAATGGGGCAAAACAATGGTCAACATCACAATGGACTTGGCTGTGCCATCATAATGTTTCGCATCTCCCAAACACACACAAAATACCAGCTGGACTTTCAAGTAAGGGCTAAGTAATAAAATACTAGCTCAAATAAACAACTAAGGATTCCAAAGTAGGGAACCATTTCAAATAAATCACCAAAAAGGTGCACCAATCCAACAACACATCGAAAGATGTCCAAACAAATACAAAATGATACTTGGTCAAATTCCACACATATTTGTTCACAAAGGAACCATTTTAAACACTAGAGTTATCCACAACCCACACAAACAATTATCCCAAACTTTATCACAACGGACCGATCGTAAACGTTTTGTTATAGAATACCTATCAAAGGCTCAACACAATCTGAACCTGAATCCCCACCAAATAAACCACCTCATCTCGTAGTACTCTAAAATGGCTTTAAAACGATAGTTTACTCGATTAAAACGGAGTCCGGAAGAAGAAATTATGACCTTCAAAAGATTGGACAAGAAAACAATGATTTTCACATAAGGTAGAGGGGTGCGCGCGCCTCCCACCAACAGGGTGCGCGCGCCTCCCTTGATCAGATAGGGATGCGCCACAAAGGGGGAAGAAGGGTGCGCGCGCTTCATCGCCAAGGGGTGCGCGCGCCTCCGGAGTTCAGAAGGAAAAACATCAGCATGGAGGTGGAGGGTGCGCGCGCCTCCAAGAAAAGGGTGCGCGCGCCTCCTGCGCCGGACAGAGAAATCTACAGAATTTTTCCTGGGTTCTTCACATTTCTTACCAAAATCAAACATGAACCTTACCCATTTCACAACCCAACATTTCTACCAAATTCTATTAGCATGCCCAAGCACCCAAAACAACATATAAGTCTATAAGGGACCTAAATAACATTATCTAGCAACCCTAAACCAAGATTTAATCCCAACATTATCAAAATCACAAAAGATGAACAAAATACAAATAAATTCCAAACTCAACCAAAGAAGCCATGGATATCAACAAGAACATCAATAGAGTTAAAGATGAGCATTTTTAACATAAATGGGGGAAAAGTAACTTACCCGGATTTTCTCAAAGTTGACGGAATTCGAATATTCTTAGCCCTTTACGATTCTATCGACGATCTAAACAAGTTTCATTTTATGAGAAATGAGAAACAATGAGAAGAAGAGGACTAAAAAGAATAGAGAAGAAGAGAAGAAAACTTACCTTTTTCACCTATGGAAGAGAGAGAGAAAAGTGAGCTGGGAGATGGAGGGAGTGAGGGAGAAGGGGAAGAGTAGGGAGAAGATGAGGAGTAGGGAGGGAGTAGTTAAAATGATTTAAAAGAACTTACACTTAGGGCCCCTCCTCAACACTACACACAAATACTTACACTACCTACTAACAATTAAGACCCAACAATACTACAATAACCCAAATAAAATGCTAGGCATAAATTATTATAACACATAAAATGCACACATAATTCATTAATTAAATAATAATTTAAATAAATAAATGAGCAAATAAATAAATAATAATTATTTATTACTAATAAAATAGAGCCTAGTTTTCGGGTCGTGACAAATGACCCTAATGTTTCAACTTGAACAATTAGGACCTAAACTTGCTCAATTAGTTAAATAATTAACTCAATTAAAGTAGCATATAATTATGCAAGTCAAGAATTTAACAGGAATTAGGATGGGCGTTACATCCTCCCCTCCTTAAAGAAAATTCGTCCTCGAATTTTACTGATCGAAATTATAACACATATAAATAACAAATAGAACTCAAGAATAGCAAGAATATGGTATACCACACCATATTATCAATTACCTACGAGTATTATTCTCACATAACCTTCTCGATACCGTGACTTTCCCATGAAAATTTCACAAGAAGTATTCGTGCTCAAGACATTTCCCTTAGAATCAAGTATCCATACAAGCAGTTACCCATACACTAAGTAATTCGTGTGATGGAATTTCCGCTAAATCACAAACTCATACAATAGCCACAAGGAAATCCACTTCACATGCTCGCAACATATGATCAAGAAGCAACCTCGGTTAAATATCCAGAGTGCTCAGAAAAATTATCATAATCAAGATGTAAAATAAGGTGTATAACAAGAATCCCAGTCATATATTATATCCACATGTATCCCATGTAATCAAGATGTATCGATCATAACATCACAACACATAAAGTCAAGCAGATTTGATTAATCAATCCACTATAACCAATATCATCGGAACTTATCTATTAAATGATAATTCTTCCACGAAATCCATCGCAATATATTCATATATTCACAAATCTCGAAGGATTATAACAAATCAAACGATCTCTGATATTCTGCTTTCAAATAATCGCAATTCAAGGATTTAGTTGAATACTCAGAAATTTTCTCCCATTCAGTACCATCAATCATGAAATACAAGTCCTTATGTTCAATGAATCCGCTAATACAATAGTTGTAGGATCACAATCAGTTTCAAGTCATGAGTAGAATTATTCTATTCATAAAGATTCAATCTCCTCGAAGCATATACAAGTACGTTACCATTTTGAATTAACACACGTTTTATCTCTTGTTCGAGCTTCACTATGCATAATGAATTTATCATATCCACTATATTGGTGAATCTTGACACATACACGAGAAAATAGTAACACTGGTCATATCCTCCAAATAACCATCATATTAGTCAAATCCACTAGGCAGTGTCAAATACTGAAGTTGTGGTCATCCATCATTTCAATATTTAATATTTGGCTTCACGTTTATCAATCCACCAGAAAGTGTAGCTTTCTGTGTCAAATAGTTAATAATAGAGCTACCTTCGAAATTCATTAATGAATCTCTAACAAGATCAAGAAAATCTCAAGAACATGCGTACCTCGGTTGTTTCCACTTATATAGGTCATTAATCAATTCATCGCAAAGAAATCAAATTATAGTTTGAAGATATCATTCATCAAATCCATCAATACTGCTAGATCATATATCAATCGAAATAGCATAATCACGAATTCATAACAAGCATATCTGATATAAGAAGATATCTTCAGTATATCGTCATAGTTGACTTTCCAAATAATGGTAGCCACTTATCAATCAAACACTGAATAGACCACTGATTAACTTTAGGGATCAAATAATTCATCCATACACGATAACAAGAACTGGTTCATTATAGTCACCTGGTTGAACTTTTTGCATTCAATATGAAATCGCAAAGTACCATATCTCTTCATGCCAATCAATACAGATGCACCCCATGCAGATATACTAAGCTGGGTGAATCCTCTATCAAGAAATTTCTCAAGTTGAACCTTCAACACTTTGAACTCAACCGATGTCATGAACATTGATTTAAATATCATCACTATATTTATACCGTAGCAACTCAAGATAACTCAAGGTTCTCATCATGTATCATGTACTACTCAGTAGAAATTATATCTGAGATCTCACAAAGAATGGATACATCCTTCAATTTTGGTGTACACATTCTTCCATCAATCACATATGCTAAATATTCAGCACAACCTTGATAATCATTTTCGAGCTTTCCATGCAGAACATGAATATTATACATAATTATATGATGCTCATATAAATAGTCAAGCATACTAGCATAGAAATATTCACCATCTATTGTGGCAAACAAGAATGGCATAACATATAGAAAGCCAAATCATAACATGTAAAAGCCAAGCCATATCACGTATCACATCAATGCCCCCATGCAGGTGACATGACCAAGTTAACATATAACGTATAGGGTGTTATCACCCACTCTTCTATCAAGCTCTTATAAATAACGATATCGATCATGTAGTCTCTTACTAGAGAATACACTTTCATGTAAATCAAGAAATAAGGACAAGCATGCATATATAGCACGAAACAATGTCCACTGCACAAGATAGATACGCCTAAGTCTTTAAAGACCCGCGCTCTCGATTCTCAAACTATCTTATTCCAATTGGGATCAACACCAGTCCTATGCCTGGTATAACAACAAGTAACGAAGCACTCGACGTCGGTAGCACACCCAAGACTAACCCAAGCTAGGCCATAGACCCTATCCAGGCTTAGAGCTAAACCGTAGCTCTGATACCAACTGACACGCCCCCAAGTCCTGGGATTCCCTAATAGAACCTCGAACTTGGTGCGCGTAACTAACAAGAAGCGGAAAAAAGGGAATGACACCTGAATAAATCAACTGGTATCATATATACTCAAGAGAAATGAGCTAAAATAGCTCACAACGAGTTCTATACCAAGAAATTTAAACCAAATGTGGTTATACACAGCGGAAAACATGCCTAGCACATAAGCTGGCATTACAAGAACTGCACAAGTCTACCCAAGATACTGAGTCTAAACAACTGATACAAAATCGTCCTCACCAAAACTGGAAAGGATAACAATCCCCAACAAGAACAACCTGCCAAGTAGGCCCCTGCTAAGTCGAGCCTCACAACGAATTACCACTTGCTTTCCTGGGGGGGGGAATAAACAAGGAACGGGGTGAGATAAATCTCAGTAAGTTACTAGATACAAGTATATAGCATGTTATCATGTCGCGGCCCCGGACCCCGCGGGCCCCGGGACCGCGAGCTGGACGTCGACTCTAAAACCAAAACTCAGAAATACTGAAGTTAAAAATTCCATTTGATACCAAAAGGTGATAATCCATGGTTTTACAAAACCAAGTTTGACAAAAACCAATTACAACTACCATAAACTTCCACAAGGTTATGCTCAAAAAAATACAAATATAAAATTCTTAACGACGTCATTGTTGGTACAAATACCCCAAAAGGTTACACATTTATATAATGTAAACCAACCTATACAACTTTCCCCAAAAGAATGTTTCCACACTCGACGTCCTCTTTCTCGTGATCAGCGAGACTATTCCTTAGCACCTGGGGGGGGTTAAGGAAAAACAAAGATAAAAGGAAAGGGGGTGAGATAAATCTCAATAAGTTACTAATGCAACTACATGACATGCTATGATGCAATAAGCAATAAACAATAATTATTATCACATATCACATAGCATTTATCACATAACAGATAGCAGCGGAAATAAACACATAACAAAGGATATAGCCAAGGTTTTCCAAACCGGAACATCCAAATAAAGGATTGCTGCGCAGCTTCAATAATCAACAAATCATCATCTTCATAATAGCATGAAAGCCGAAGAGAAACCCCGGTACCGGAACCAATAACCATAACAGTGTCACAAGGGACAAGGATCATGACACAAAGTCATACCCGCTAGCCAGATACATTCACAAAGGAACGCTGACTTATCCTTTCCAAGGCCAATCTGGAGAACGGGTAAAGAAGGGGGCAAAACAATGGTCAACATTATAATGGACTTGGCTTTGCCATTATAATCTTTCCCATCGCCCAAACACACACAAAATACCAGCTGGACTTTCAAATAAATGCTAAGTAATAATAATTTAGCATGAATGAACAACTTAAGGTTCCAAAGTAGGGAACCATTCCAATTAGTCACCAAGAAAGTGAAGTGAACCAACAACACACAATTAAAGTGTTCCAACAATCTTAACAATGATAACACAATTCCCATATCACATTTGACCACAAAGGATCCAATTAATTCGAGCACTCTACCAATTTTACTTACTCATATTGAAGAGCTTAAGGAGAGCTTTAAAACGGTAATTTATACGCCTAAAACGGAGTTCGGATGAACAAAATGTGACTCTCGAAAGTTGGACCAAAAAGGGGAATAAATTCATAACAGGGGAGGGGGTGCGCGCGCCTCCTAAGGGAGGGATGCGCGCGCCTCCTAGATCAGTTGGAAAATCGAGTTGGGAGAAGGAGAGGGTGCGCGCGCCTCCTAAGGGAGGGATGCGCGCGCCTCCAGGGGACAGAAGCATTTTTGATTAAGAGGGACATAAGGGTGCGCGCGCCTCCAAGGGAGGGATGCGCGCGCCTCCTTGCCCGGAAAGACAAATTCCGGCCAAAATTCTGGGTTTCCACCATTTTCAAACCAAAACTCAAACTAACCCAAATCTTTCACCATTTCACAAATGCTTGGAACCAAGGCTAGCAATATACACAACCATGAACCAAAACAACTTATAGACTTGTAATGGGACTAAATAACACAATCTAGAAACCCAATCACAAGAATCAAACCAAATTCCCCAAAAATATGAATAAAATGCCAATCACTCCCAAATCAACCCAAGATGCAATAAATGGCATTCATGACATCAAATAAACATGGAATAGCATTTCTAGCATAAAATAGGGGGAAAAAGCAACTTACCTGGAAATAATGAAAGTTGACGGAATTCGATTCTTTTTGGCTCTACGCGATCCTATCGACGATCTAAACAAGGTTTACGTTTTAAGAAATGAGAGAAGATGAGAGGAAGAAGGAGGAAAAGAAGAGAGAAGGAAAAGAGAAGAAGAACTCACCTTTTTGCCAATGAGAGAGGGAGAGAGTGCTGGGAAAAATGGGGTGGAGTATGGTGAGGGAGAAGGAGGTGTAGGGAGAGGGTAGGAGTAGGATTCAAAACTTACACAAAGACCCCCTCCTCAATACTACCCAACTCAACACTCCCCACTAACAACTAAGACCCAACAACACTACACTAACCCAAATGACCCAACTATAATGCTAGGCATAATTATTATAAAACATACAATGCACACAAAATTATTTAAATAAATAATATTTTAAATAATTAAATAAGCAAATAATTAAATAAAAATCATTTAATCACTAATAAAATAGAGCCTATATTTCGGGTCGTGACATTCACTCCCCCTTAAAGAAAATTCGACCCGAATTTTAACGAGACTTACCTTAAACAAAAAGCCACGGAAATTTCCTCTCGATCTCATCTCGGAGCTCCCACGTCGACTCCTCGATGTTATGATTCCTCCAAAGAACTCGAACCAACGCGATGCTCTTGCTCCTCAACTCTTGAACTTTGGAATCTAGAATCCGAACCGGTCGTTCCTCATAAGACATATCTGGCTCAATATCCTCCTGTATCCTCGGTAACACGTGAGACGGATCATGAACATACTTCTGAAGCATAGAAACGTGAAAGACGTTGTGCAACCGGTCTAAGGATGACGGTAACGCAAGACGATACGCTAGATGTCCAACCTTTCCCAAAATCTCAAACGGACCAATAAACCTCGGAGCCAGTTTGCCTTTCTTCCCAAAACGACGGATACCCACCTTCGGAGACACTTTCAAGAACACCAAGTCACCAATCTAAAAACTAAGATCTCGCCTTCGGTTGTCTGCGTAGCTCTTATGTCGACTCTGGACTGTCTTCAATCTATCCCGGATAACTTTGACTTTCTCGACCGAATCCCGAAGCAAATCAATACCCACAATCTTCGCTTCACCAACCTCATCCCAACAAATAGGCGATCTACACTTCCTTCCATACAAGGCCTCATACGGTGCCATCTCGATACTAGCCTGATAACTGTTGTTGTAAGAGAATTCCACTAACGGTAGGTGCGAATCCCAAGAATCAGAAGTCATCGAAACGCTCGCAACATATCCTCCAAAATCTGAATAGTCCTCTCGGATTGACCGTCTGTCTGGGGATGAAAAGCTGTACTGAAACGCAAATCTGTACCCAAAGCTTCTTGAAACGCCTTCCAGAATCTAGAAGTAAACCTCGGGTCTCGATCTGACACAATGCTAACCGGAACTCCATGCAATCTCACAATCTCATCGATATAAAGGGTCGCAAGCTTTTCCATCGAATATCTGATATCAATAGGCAAGAAATGGGCACTCTTAGTCAGTCTATCCACTATTACCCAAACACTGTCATACTTCCTACGGGTACGAGGCAGTCCCGTAACGAAATCCATAGTCACATGCTCCCATTTCCACTCGGGAATCTCTAACGGCTGAAGTAATCCCGCGGGTCTCTGATGCTCGGCTTTGACCTGCTGACACGTTAAACACTTCGAAACATACTCGGCTATTTCCCTTTTCATATTAATCCACCAAAATTGTTGCTTCAAATCCTGATACATCTTCGTACTACCCGGATGAATAGTATACCTCGATTTGTGACCCTCATCAAGAACTCTCTGCTTAATTCCATCAACATCCGGAACACACAATCGACCACGGAAAGTCAACACTCCAATCGGGCTAACAGAAAAATCCTCGAAATTCTTTTCCTTCAATTTACCCATTACCTTCACCAACTCGGGATCTTCTTTCTGAGCTTCCTTTATTCTCTGAATTAGGGTCGGAGACACCCTAATATTCGCAAAAATAGCCCCATGTCTCGATTCACGAGGAGACCAATCTCGAACATCCTCAAGCATTTTCCATTCACGGACCATCATCGAAGCCACATAAGACTTTCTACTAATCGCATCGGCTACCACATTCGCCTTTCCCGGATGATAAGAAATCGTACAATCATAATCCTTCAACAATTCCATCCATCGGCGCTGTCTATTGTTCAACTCTTTCTGAGAGAAAAGGTACTTCAAACTCTTGTGATCGGTAAAAATCTCGAACTTCGCTCCATAAAGGTATTGCTTCCATTTGTGCAACGCAAAGACAATAGCCGCTAACTCCATATCATGAGTCGGGTAATTCTGTTCACTCGGGGTCAACTTCCTCGAAGCATACGCAATTACTTTCCCATTCTGCATCAACACACAACCCAAACCCTCTTTCGAAGCATCACTGTAAATCACTAGGCCATCGCTCCCATTAGGCAAAGTCAAGATCGGAGCGGTAGTCAACCTCTTCTTCAATTCCTTGAAACTCTTGTCACATTTCTCGGTCCACACAAACGGAACATTCTTCCGGGTCAACTGAGTCATCGGAGTAGCAATCCTCGAAAACCCTTCAATAAATCTTCGGTAATACCCGGCTAAACCAAGAAAACTACGAATCTCGGTCACTGACTCGGGTCTCTTCCAATCCACTATGGCTTCAATCTTTGAAGGATCCACCGAAATCCCCTCTTTAGAAATCACATGACCCAGAAATGACACCTTCTCGAGCCAAAATTCGCATTTGCTAAACTTCGCAAATAATTTCTCCCTCGCAAGAACGGATAAAACTGTCCTCAAGTGCTGCTCGTGCTCCTCTCGAGATTTTGAATAAACAAGAATGTCGTCGATGAAAACCACCACGAACGTATCAAGATAAGGATGGAAAACTCGGTTCATCAAATCCATAAATACTGCCGGCGCGTTAGTCAACCCAAACGGCATAACCAAAAATTCATAATGCCCATACCGAGTGCGAAAAGCAGTCTTCGGAATATCCTCCGACCGAACCTTCAACTGATGGTACCCACTCCTCAAATCAAGTTTAGAGAAAACCACGGACCCTTGAAGCTGATCAAACAAATCATCAATATGCGGTAGAGGATACTTATTCTTCACCGTAACCTGATTCAACTTCCGGTAATCTATGCACAATCTCAACGAACCATCTTTCTTCCGCACAAACAAAACCGGTGCTCCCCACGGGGAAACACTAGGGCGGATAAACCCTCGATCCAGCAACTCTTGCAACTGAACCTTTAACTCTTTCAACTCTGCGGGAGCTAACCTATAAGGTGCTTTCGAAATCGGAGCCGTACCCGGCAAAAGATCTATACAAAACTCAATCTCACGATCGGGAGGCATATCATACTCGGTAGAGAAAACATCGGGAAATTCCCGAACTACCCGAACACTATCCAAACTAGGGGATTCTTTCCTAGTATCAAGAACACTAGCCAAATACCCCTCACAACCACTATGCAATAATTTTCTCGCTTTCATAAAAGAAATTAAGCGAGCCCTTCTACTCAGAGGACTAGCCTCAAAAACAAACTTAGGCACATCGGGAATAGAAAAAGTAACAGTTTTCTTACGGCAATCAACAGACGCATGAAATTTGCTCAACCAATCCATACCCAAAATGACATCAAAGTCTTGGATAGGAAGAACCACCAAATCCGCACAAAGGACACGACCACAAATAACCACATCACAAGCACGAAAGACTCGATCGGAAATCAAGCATTCTCCTATAGGGGTCGACACCTCTAGCACGTACGGTAAAGACTCGAATGCAGCATTTAACATAGAAGCAAATTGCACAGAAATGTATGAATGAGATGATCCTGGATCTACTAACGCTCGTGCGCTCACATTAGACACAGAAACAATACCTCCAATAACGGATGGATCATCGGTAGCTTGTTGTTGATTCATGGCATAAACCTTCCCTTGAACTTTGGGCTTCCCAGCTGCATCCCTTTTCTGACCCTGATTATTACCAACTCCTGACCCGGATGCTTGACCTCGGTACCTCGTGCACTCTCTCGCAAAGTGCCCCATTTCACCACAATTGGTACACTTGCCTTGCTTTTTCCAACACTTATCCTCCGCATGGCCTACCTTCTGACAAAAGGTACAAGGCTTCCTCATTTGGCTCCCTTGGTTCCCGGAAGTGGTACCCGGGTTCCTTGGGATTGGTTGCCCTCGGAACTGAAATTGTCCCCCAAAGTTACCTCGGTTATCGGAACGGTGCTGTGGCTTGCCTTGTGCTCCTTGCTTACTCGGGTTAGCTACTTCGGTCTTCCTTTTATGCTCCCTAATATCTTGCTCTATCAAATAAGCTCGGTCCACCGCATCTTGGAAAGTTACAATCCGTTGGGCAATGAGTTTAGTACGGATGGAGGTCTTCAATCCCCGAATGAATCTCATAGCCTTTTGTTCCTCGGTCCTCACCAAATAGTCGCAGTACCGGGCTAATTCTATGAACTTAGCCGAGTATTGTGCTATAGACAACACACCTTGCTCTAAGTTGAGTAGCTCGATCTCCTTTCGGTTTTGATCCACGACCGGAATGAAATGCTCCTTGAATTTGCGCACGAACAACTCCCACGCATACACCGTGTGAGTATCATCCCAGATAGCTTTAACACCTTTCCACCAATGCTCGGCGGCTCCCACAAGCTTGTAAGCCGCGAACCGGACCTTGTCCTCATCCGAACACCCAAATACATCATAAATCTTCTCCATAGACTCAATCCATAACTCAGCTTTCCTTACATCGGGTTCCCCATTGAATTCAACCGGTTTCAACTTTAGAAATTGCTCCAATCCATAGCGAGGTGGTGCTTGCTCTACCCTCGGACCTTGATCATGTATGGCCTTCATGGCTGCCTCAAACATGCCTTGAAACATGGCACGTGCTTCATCCCTTGTATCATTCTGATTCTGTGCACCACTAGTACCTCCTCTGTTTCTTCTTCCAGACATTGAGAACAATTACCTGCATAAAACATCAACCGTTAATCACTCCGCACACTACTACCCACCTAGGTCATACTAATCCACCTAGACTTATACATAGAGCTAATGCCATAGCTCTGATACCAACTGTCGCGGCCCCGGACCCCGCGGGCCCCGGGACCGCGAGCTGGACGTCGACTCTAAAACCAAAACTCAGAAATACTGAAGTTCAAAATTCCATTTGATACCAAAAGGTGATAATCCATGGTTTTACAAAACCAAGTTTGACAAAAACCAATTACAACTACCATAAACTTCCACAAGGTTATGCTAAAAAAAATACAAATATAAAATTATTAACGACGTCATTGTTGGTACAAATACCCCAAAAGGTTACACATTTATATAATGTAAACCAACCTATACAACTTTCCCCAAAAGAATGTTTCCACACTCGACGTCCTCTTTCTCGTGATCAGCGAGACTATTCCTTAGCACCTGGGGGGGGTTAAGGAAAAACAAAGATAAAAGGAAAGGGGGTGAGATAAATCTCAATAAGTTACTAATGCAACTACATGACATGCTATGATGCAATAAGCAATAAACAATAATTATTATCACATATCACATAGCATTTATCACATAACAGATAGCAGCGGAAATAAACACATAACAAAGGATATAGCCAAGGTTTTCCAAACCGGAACATCCAAATAAAGGATTGCTGCGCAGCTTCAATAATCAACAAATCATCATCTTCATAATAGCATGAAAGCCGAAGAGAAACCCCGGTACCGGAACCAATAACCATAACAGTGACACAAGGGACAAGGATCATGACACAAAGTCATACCCGCTAGCCAGATACATTCACAAAGGAACGCTGACTTATCCTTTCCAAGGCCAATCTGGAGAAGGGGTAAAGAAGGGGGCAAAACAATGGTCAACATTATAATGGACTTGGCTTTGCCATTATAATCTTTCCCATCGCCCAAACACACACAAAATACCAGCTGGACTTTCAAATAAATGCTAAGTAATAATAATTTAGCATGAATGAAAAACTTAAGGTTCCAAAGTAGGGAACCATTCCAATTAGTCACCAAGAAAGTGAAGTGAACCAACAACACACAATTAAAGTGTTCCAACAATCTTAACAATGATAACACAATTCCCATATCACATTTGACCACAAAGGATCCAATTAATTCGAGCACTCTACCAATTTTACTTACTCATATCGAAGAGCTTAAGGAGAGCTTTAAAACGGTAATTTATACGCCTAAAACGGAGTTCTGATGAACATAATGTGACTCTCGAAAGTTGGACCAAAAAGGGGAATAAATTCATAACAGGGGAGGGGGTGCGCGCGCCTCCTAAGGGAGGGATGCGCGCGCCTCCTAGATCAGTTGGAAAATCGAGTTGGGAGAAGGAGAGGGTGCGCGCGCCTCCTAAGGGAGGGATGCGCGCGCCTCCAGGGGACAGAAGCATTTTTGATTAAGAGGGACATAAGGGTGCGCGCGCCTCCAAGGGAGGGATGCGCGCGCCTCCTTGCCCGGAAAGACAAATTCCGACCAAAATTCTGGGTTTCCACCATTTTCAAACCAAAACTCAAACTAACCCAAATCTTTCACCATTTCACAAATGCTTGGAACCAAGGCTAGCAATATACACAACCATGAACCAAAACAACTTATAGACTTGTAATGGGACTAAATAACACAATCTAGAAACCCAATCACAAGAATCAAACCAAATTCCCCAAAAATATGAATAAAATGCCAATCACTCCCAAATCAACCCAAGATGCAATAAATGGCATTCATGACATCAAATAAACATGGAATAGCATTTCTAGCATAAAATAGGGGGAAAAAGCAACTTACCTGGAAATAATGAAAGTTGACGGAATTCGATTCTTTTTGGCTCTACGCGATCCTATCGACGATCTAAACAAGGTTTACGTTTTAAGAAATGAGAGAAGATGAGAGGAAGAAGGAGGAAAAGAAGAGAGAATGAAAAGAGAAGAAGAACTCACCTTTTTGCCAATGAGAGAGGGAGAGAGTGCTGGGAAAAATGGGGTGGAGTATGGTGAGGGAGAAGGAGGTGTAGGGAGAGGGTAGGAGTAGGATTCAAAACTTACACAAAGACCCCCTCCTCAATACTACCCAACTCAACACTCCCCACTAACAACTAAGACCCAACAACACTACACTAACCCAAATGACCCAACTATAATGCTAGGCATAATTATTATAACACATACAATGCACACAAAATTATTTAAATAAATAATATTTTAAATAATTAAATAAGCAAATAATTAAATAAAAATCATTTAATTACTAATAAAATAGAGCCTATATTTCGGGTCGTGACATATCATGTAATCATGCAAATCAAGAAGATTATCAAGTAATCATGCTCAAGATGTCATCAAGTAACAAGTATATGAGAGGCTAAGCCAACTCATCAAGTAGCTAACACATAAGGCTAAACTATCACGTTACAAAGGATATTCCAACCTTATTCCTCCCAAGTAAACCATTGTTGTCGTTGCTTATTGCAGTTGACAAATCACGATCAATCAAGTTGCTGCTGTGCAGTACACAAGAGGACCCGATAACCAGTGTCACACTCGAGAACAAGATTCAAGATAAGAGGTATAGCAGTCACTTTATCAGGCGTATTGCTCTAACAAAGGAGGCTATATGCCCTTACTATGATCGGTAGTAAGGGGTCAAGCGCAGATATATAGATCCCCGATTATCACTTAGCCCCAGCACTCGCGATAAGCATGAACCTATATATCTCCGAACAAGCAAGAACCAGCTGGACTCACACAAGAATGCACAAGTAGGTATTTACTTGAACTACGAGAGTAGAACTAAGTCCAAAAGTAGTGGACTAGCTCTTCATGAACCATATAATCATGTGCTCACTAAATACTAGTACACGTACGCAATAATTGCGAATACAAATCAGCATAACAATGGCACATAATGTGTCCACGTAACACAATCAAGCCAAATTAGAGTCTATTAATAACAGACCACAACCAAGTAGTAGGGTAAATCATACTATATCACTTTGTCATATGAAATATTTGCACGTACGTATTCATATAACCTTTAGCACACTAATGTGTCTATCACGATACCCTTACTTCCAAGTAGAGCCCAACATCTTAGACTCTAAGCACGTAGTCGAACAGGTCGTATTGTACCTAGTCACAATCATATCTCGCGTATATTTATCGCTAATCATCGAATACATTTTCCAACACATATTGTGTTTTGGAATCATTCTCGTTGACTTAAATCGTAATTATCATAATTTTATGAATTATATTCATATTACACTAGTCCCTATTTCTTTAGGAACCCATCTCAGGAACAAGATATTTTCTTTATACTTTATATACTTCATTAAGTATATGCACGATTAAAATCAATTACTAGCACATTAGTGCTTGTTCATAGTGCTTTCAATACACATGTATTAGATTCGAGTATGTAATAGAGTTGATCATTCTCTATCTAGTTCCATATTCTAACTCTTTGGTTATTCATATCATGTATCAAGTAGTCAACAAGCCACATTCTATCAAGTAGTTATGTGCAAGATTTGCACATACACATCAAGGATAGTTCTAACACGTTAGTGCTTGTTCATAGCACTTTCAAGTTCATTACCATACACCTGTATTGGTTTTCAAGTCATGTACAAGATTTTATTATCCTACATTCAAGTTCTCAATCCAATTCTTTAGATGTTCAAGACATGTACAAGAATTAATTATCTTATACTCAAGTTATTATTCCAATCTTTGGATATTCAAGTCATGTACAAGATTTAATTGTCTTATACTTCAAGTTCAAGCTAAGTAGATGAGTTATACATCTCTTACTTACAAGTTCTTAATCCTATACTTTGGATGTTCAAGCTCAAGACATTGTTCTAGTGCCCCTAAGGTACACAAACATTGGTTTCAAGACACATATAACACATTAGTGCTTGTTCATATCACTTTCAAGACAATTAAAAGAGTTCTTACTCTTAGGCTCAAGTTCTCATTTTAATTCTATGAGTACTCATGTTCAAGACCAAGTTCTAATGCCCCAAAAGTGCACAAACATTGCTAGGACATCTTATACTAAGGCTATATACCTTAACTATGGTTACTTCCAACTTATACAACTTTGAACAACATTTTTGTTCTTCAGGGCAAGTGGGAGGGCGGCCGCTCACTCGGCAAGTATAATATGGGAAATCTTTCACTAGTTTTGGGCGGGCGCGCAAGGCTCATCTGGGCGGTCGCCCAAAGGACCGGGCGGGCGCTCGGTGGTCACGCGGGCGTGCGCCTGGTGCAATTTCCAGCAATTGTTCATTTCTTTCCCAGGCTTACAATTCTCCGTCCCAAGTGTATGAGTATACTTTCACTAACTCATAGGCCATACCCAGGACATACAAACATTTTCCAAATATAACTTTCAAGTTTATTTCATCAATTTTACCGTCCCACAATTAATAGAATAATTTTCCTTTATTCCATTTCCATATTTCACCGTCCCAAAAGTATAAGTATAATTTTCTAATACACTAATATACTCATTTAGGGATACTTTCATTCATTTCACCGTCCCACAAGTATAAGTATAATTTTTCTAATATACTTGTATAAACATTTAATCAAGTTAATATTTCACCGTCCCACGAATAGGAGTATAATTTTCTTTTAACACTTACAAACCCATTTAGGTTCATATAAGGATGCTTCCTTTCATTTACAAGTCTGAGAATACTCCCTTTGTCCCAATTTTACAAGTATCACAAAACTTATCCCAAACACGAAATTATCAAGCACAAGTATCAAGAATAACATATAGGCATGTTATTACAAGCAAGGGGGAGCTAGTGACTTACCTACTCTGAAATCAAATTCACCCAAACTAATTTCTGTTCGGCAGGAAATGCTCTACTCACTGCCCTGATCATTTATGCGAAGTCGGATTTTCGAACAGAGACATAATTAAGCAAGAGGGATCGAGAATAGGGTAAACCCTAACTTCTGAGACAGAGAGAACGTACGAGAAACATTTTGGGGGAAACAATGATTCAAAGAAAGGCAACCCAAGGTTTTATCCTTATGAACTTTCAAAGAATTGTACTTTGGCCCCTCAAGTTCTACTTTGAGCAATTTAGCCCCTGAACTTTAATTTTCACAAATGACCCTAATGTTTCAACTCGAACAATTAGGACCAAAACTTGCTCAATTAATTAAATAATTAACTCAATTAAAATAGCATATAATTATACAAGTCGAGAATTTAACAGGAATTAGGACGGGCGTTACAAGTGTTACACCAGATGCTAATCTCAATCCGCCACCACCTAACGTGGCAAACAACAATGCTGCTCTCAATCAAGGTCTCCCGCCCCCACCTCAAGGAGCCGGGATGCATACACGCTCCAGAGGGCCTCCACCTGAGATTACTCAACAATATGGACGGAGAAGGCGAACGACTTCGCGCCCTCAGAATACCGAGGCTGGACCCTCTAGGCCGGCGCCAATTGATCGAAGGGCGTTATTGCAGCAAAATCTCTCAACCCTCCAGCAGCTAGCTGACGCTCAAAGGGCTCTACTAGAATTTGACCCTGGCCACTCATTGGCACCATTCATCCACCCCTCTGGCACTAGAGGAGCTCTGGGAGACGGAGAGAGGAGCAACCGTATGGGAAACCCCACGTACTGAAGACAGACGTCATCAGGAACCACGTGATGCACCCCCCTGGAAACCGAGCTGGTCAACCAAGCCGACTATAAGGCCGACTCGGCCCAGTTAATGGAGGAAGAGATCTGAGAGATCAAATAAACCGGAGAAGGGAAGAAAAGGCAGAGTTTCCAAATGTAAGATTTCTCGGAGAAAGGCGGCGATGGGAAGACCAACGTCAAGCCCCACCAAGGCAGGCACTACCTCGCCGTACTCCACCGAGACGACCTCTAGAAGATCCGAAAACAAGCCAAGTCGCTGGAAGAGGCCGAGATAAAGAAATAGAGAGGCCTAGGAGTTCTCATCGCAGCTCGGGAATAAGCGAAAGGCTTATAATGGACTTACAGGAGAGGCTGGAAAACATAGAAATAAACCAAGGGCAGAGAAAGCCCAGGACTGACTATGATGCAATGCGTCCATTTGCACAATGGATCAAGGATTCTCCACCTACTCCCAAACTGAAGTTACCTTACCTGGACAAATACTCAGGCAACTCAGATGCCTTGGATCACCTCCAATCCTTTGAGGCTATGATGGCATTGGTGTCCAACCAGGATGATGTACTTTGCAAGGCCTTTGCTAGTGCGTTGATCGGGGCAGCCAGGTCTTGGTTTATGGACATGGATAGAGGAAGCATTGATTTTTTCTCTAAATTAAAATCAAGGTACTTGGAATATTTCGCCACTGGGCAAGAAAGAAGAGGTTGACAGACCTAGCAAACATAGTTCAAGGGAGAAACGAGTCAACGATGAATTTTTATAATAGATTCCGAAATTTGGCCGACTCGATAGAAGAGCGACTCACCGACCGGGAGATTATAATGTGCTTCATCAATGGGCAGAGATCAGACGATCTCACTTATGAGTTATCGGTCACAAAGTCTGAACTATACCATGTGGCTTATGCAACAGCTACAGCAGAAGAGAAAAAGCTGTTGATGTCTGGGGACCGAGATCGAGAACGAGGATGAGAGAGAAATCCGCCTCCTTCTAACTCGGCTCAAGGTACCAATAGAGGTGGAAATCGAGGGAAGAATAGAACGAGAGGGACAGAGGTTTTTACACCCCTCACTAAGACAATCTCCGAGATAATGAACGCGGGAAATCTTCCTAATCCAAAACCTCTCAAAGACAACCCACAATTCCCTAGGGACACAAGCAAGTACTATGCCTACCACAGGGACAACGGGCATGAGACAGATAATTGCTACGCCCTGAAGAAAATATTGCAGAGATGGGCTGATCAGGGGAAGCTTAATGAATTCATAGCAAGGAAGGACAACAAGCGCTCGAGAGAAGACGAGAAGGAGGATGACTAAGGAGATAGACCGCCACGGGCAAAGTTAATCGGAGTCATAAGAGAGGAAATCCCTTCAAACACTAAGCTCAAAGAACAGATCTATGAGCTGAGTAGGGTCTATTATATCCCCCTTGGATCCACAAATGGGAAGAAGTGATCAGCTTCTCTACAAATGAACTAGCCGGGAATAGAGCGATGAGAGAGCAGCTACTGGTCATCACGGGAAGAATAGACAATTGTGAGTCAGATAGGCTCCTAATTGACTCGGGGGCTGCCAAATATGTGCTCTACTACAGAACCTTTAAAGAGATGGAGCTGTAGGATACCACACTGACCCCATACAATGGAAGATTAGAGGGGTTCACAAATCACAAGGCCAAGGCAAAAGGGACTGTAGACCTGCTACTGGAAGTCGGTGAGTACCTCTATAAAACTTCGGCAACAATCTCGTTCATTGTCATAGACTTAGCAAGTGATTACCATGCCATCCTCGGCTCCCCCAGTCAAGGAAAATTAGGAATGGTTGCCTCCCTCCCTCACCAAAGGGTAAAGTTCCCAACCCCGGCAGGCATTGGTTGCGTCCCCAGCTCTTCTAAACACTTTTTGGAACACGTCATGAAATCCAGGAAAGAAAAAACCAAAATGGAGATTGACACTCCATAAAGGATCATTACTCTATCGAGGTCGACAATGGTCACAACATAAGCTCCCAACATCGGCGTGATAACAGTAGATATGCCTGAGGAGTGGGTGGTACTAGATGACGACAATACCATGACCGAGACCGAGGTAACATATGGGTTGGATAGATTTGGATGTATCTCCATGAACACAGCTTCGGACGAGCAGAGTGGCTCAACCCTCGCCCTCGTCTCAAGCTCGGGGGCCACAATACCCGACCACATGGATGCCGAGATAGACAGACTCCTAGCTATGGAGAATTTGAGCCTAGAAGGCAAAGGCAAGGAGAAAGTCAAACAAATCATTGTAGAAACCCTAGAGTTCAAGGACGGTCCTGAGCTAAAACCAGTTGACCATCTAGACGAGATCATTATCAATCCCGACTACCCAGAATAGAAGGTAGGAATTGGGAAACAACTCTCCCGGAAGAAAGAGAGGAGCTTATCAATTTGCTAAAAAACAACCTAGGTGTGTTTGCATGGAAGGTGGAAGACATGATTGGAGTTAAAGAAGCCATTGCTCTCCACAAACTGGAAGTAGACAAGTTTCTCAAACCAGTCAAGCAGGCACGAAGGGCCTTCTCCACAGATAAAGAAAAGGCAATCGAGGTCGAGGTAGATAAATTGCTAAAAGCCGGTATCATCAGAGAATCGATATACCCCGAATGGCTAGCTAATGTTGTCATGGTTAAAAAGCAGAATGGTAAGTGGAGGATGTGCGTTAACTTCACCGACCTCAACAAGGCTTGCCCAAAGGATAGCTACCCTCTTCCAAGGATCGACAAGCTGGTCGATTCAATCGCTGGACACCAAACTCTGAGTTTCCTTGATGCCTATTCAAGTTACCATCAAGTAAAGATGGTCGAGGACGACATCGAGAAGACAGATTTTTAGGCGGCTAGGGGAATCTACAGCTATGTGATGATGCCTTTTGGCCTTAAGAATGCCTGGGCGACTTACCAGAGGATGGTCAACAAGGTGTTCAAATCTCAGCTCGGCAGGAACATGGAGGCTTATATCGACGACATGGTAATCAAGACCAAGTCAGGAAGTCACATCCCAGATTTGACCAAGACCATAAGAAACTTAAAGGCCAACGACGTGAAGCTCAATCCTAGTAAATGTGTATTCAGGGTCACGGCAGGCAAGTTCATCGGCTTCATGGTGTCGCAGCGAGGCATTGAGGCAAATCTAGAGAAGATCCAGGCTCTTGTTGACATGAAAGAGCCGACATATGTGAAGGAAGTTCAAAGTCTAAATGGAAGAGTAGCAACCCTGGGAAGGTTTATCGCCAAGTCGGCAGAAAAGTCACTCCCATTCTTCAAAGCTCTGAAGGGGACTAAGGACTTCGCCTGGACCCCAGAGTGCTCGACATCGTTCCAACAATTGAAAGACTACTTGGGTGCTCCTCCACTACTTAGCAGTCCAATTATAGGAGAGACACTCTCGGTATTCCTTACATCAACAGATAGAGCCGTGGCTGCCGTGCTAGTTCGAGAAGATAACGGGGTTCAGAGGCCAGTTTACTATATGAGTAAAGCATTATCAGAAACCGAGTCTCGATACTTTAATACCGAGAAGCTAGCGTACGCCTTGGTGATAGCCGCCAGGAAACTACGCGCATACTTCTCCGCTCATCCCATCACGGTTTATACCGACGCGCCACTCAGAAAGATACTGCATAAGATGGATAGCTCGGGCAGACTACTCAACTGGTCCATTGAACTGACCGAGTTTGACACAACTTACAAGCCGAGGAAGACATTATTGGCACAAACTCTAGTGGATTTCTTAGTCGAAACCGTGATCTCAAGTGAACACACGCCGACAGCCAGGAAAAGGAAGTTCCCCATGGACAGAGAACCTCTAGAGGTGCTGCGAAGTGATTGTTGGGTTTTATACACAGACGGGTCAACAACCCGAGGACGAAGTGGAGCTGGAGTGTATTTAATAATTCCAGGTGGCGAGCATATGACCCGTGACTTCATCAGGTTCAAATTCCCAGCTTCAAACAACCAGGCAGAATATGAGGCCTTGGTCTTGGGGATTGAATGAGCAAAGTTTTTTGGCGCCAATAAGCTGGTGGCCTACAGTGATTCCCAACTCGTGGTGAACCAAGTGAAAGGGGAATACAATACCGAGAACCACATGCTAACTAAATACAAAGATCTCGTCCTGAATCTGACTAAGAACTTGGAGTTCTGGGAAATAAGACAAGTAGGACGAGAATAAAACCAAAAGGCCGACTTGTTATCCAAAATGGCCACATCAGAAGAGACAAATCCCTTGATCATCTATGCCGACCAACCTGCTTACGAGAGGTTGGAGATCTTAATTCTTGACGATGAGGAAAGAACATGGATTGAAGACTACAAAGACTATATCGAGAAAGGAAAACTACCAGATGATGAGTTGGCGGCCAAAATGATAAAGAGGAAGACGGCCAGATACATAGTGTGGAACGACATCCTATACCGGAGGTCGTTCTCCAGGCCCCTCCTAAGATGTGTCTCCCCCAAAGACACAGAGAAACTACTGGCCGAGGTACACGAGGGAGTTTGCGGAGGACACCCGGGGGCCAGAACTCTTGCTGATAAAGTGATCACACTCGGTTACTAGTGGCCAAACCTAAGAGAGGATACCCATGCCTACGTGAAAAAATGTGACAAGTGCCAACACTTCTCTGACCTACCTAGAGTGCCACCGGTGGAACAAAGTCTGATTATACCGACATGGCCGTTCGATATGTGGGGGGTCGACATCATTGGGCCTTTTCCTTTGGCCAAAGGGAGCAACAAGTTTGTGATCGTAGCGGTCGACTACTTCACCAAGTGGGTGAAAGCTAAGCCCCTGGAAAAGATTACAGAAGATAACGCCACCAACTTCATCCATGACTACATATGGTGTCGGTTCGGCGTCCCTCATTCTATTGTGATCGACAACGGGCTCCAGTTTTCTGATACCTTTACTGAGGAATTAAACAGACTATGGGTCAAACACAGAAAGTCATCGGTCAGTCATCCTCAAGGTAATGGGCAAGCCGAGGCAGCAAACAAGTTAATACTGAGAGCCCTAACTAAGAGTCTAGAAGGAAGCCAAGGAAAGTGGCTGGACGACCTCCCCCTTGCTTTATGGGCAATTCGTACAACCACTCGGGGGCCGACTGGGAGACTCCCTTTGTAATAACTTATGGATCTGAAGCTATGGCGCCGGCCGAGATGGCTCTACCTACCTTCAGAGTAACCAATTATGATGAGGTCGTGAATGAATACAACCGATTGCTGGATCTAGACCTTGTTGAAGCAAAAAGGCTGACTGCTCAGCTCAGAATAATTAACTACAAGCAAAGAACCAAGGCCTATCACGACAGCAAAGTAAAGAAGAGAGTTTTTTAAGTTGGTGACTGGGTACTCAGAAAAATAGAGTCAACACACTTGAAGGCTCAACAAAATAAGCTCTCTCCGAATTGGGAAGGCCTCTACATTGTTACTCATGTTATCCGAGAAGGGACCTACATGCTCAAAACTCCGGAAGGAAAAGAGCTGAAGCAACCATGGCATTCCGAACACTTGAGGAAATATTATCAGTAACATCTCGGCACCCTACTTATCTTTTTAAAGTTTTCTAGTTAGATTTTTGGCCTTTTTAGCTACTTCTAGTTCAAGATATTTTCCTAGTTTGGTTTATCAATAAAAGTTCTTTTTCCTTCACATTGTGGAGTTCGTATCCCTGATACATAACATTAAAGCACGGTTAAGGCATTACCTAACAAATGCCGAGATCATCATCCAAAGTTGAGCACTTACGCCTGATCACTCAAAAGCCTAGTTTTAATAACTAGCGCGACCACGGCATACATTACGTGCAGGGTCTTTTTGAGTTAAGGCTAGAACGTCTCGACCCCTAACAATTTGAACCTAGTTCTAACAGCTAGCCCGCTCAAAACTTGAGTTAATATCCTAGACATCTAACTCCACAAACAGTTTGGGCCTAGTTTTGATAACTAGTCCTTTCAAATTTAACAAAACCGAGCCTCTACACGCTCGCCACGGCCCATGACGGTGAACGACCACAGCCTGTGAACAGCCAAAACTGGCCTTACAATCTCGCGTCATTTTAAACCGAGTTATGCATCTCAAACCGAGATCCCCTAACTAAAAATGACAATCAAAGAGAACAAGGGTTAATTTACACCTCAAACCGAGGTAAACAAATCCCTACAAATAACAAGTGTTTACGCCCCTAGTTAATACTGGACCAAGGCATACGAATACTTTTAACAACAAAAATTTCAGTGTTTACGCCCCCCAGATGACGGTGGGCCCAGGCATACAAATACAAAACAAAATTAAACTGTATCACAGCCAAACCGGCTCACAAGCATAAAGAAAAATAGTATCAAACAGCCTCATCGGCTCTACACAACAAAGTTCAAGGCGCCTGCTCTTCCTCATCGTCAGCCTCCTCATCATGGCCCAACTCCTCCTGAAAATGCTCAACCAAGGCATGAAAGTTGTTGGGATCAAATGGGGGCACACTCCAGACCGATCTCCCCTCAGCCTCGTCCTCTTGAGCTATCAATTTAAGGGTATTATTGGAGTACGGGATCAGGGAATGTGCTGCACGGGCTTCCACGCCATACGCATCATTTAGAAAAAAATGGGCCCATTTCTCAATTGGAACATTTACTTCGGGATCTATGTGGAGTTGGCGAGCTGCATGTGTGTAGCCATCGACGTAAGCAGTCTTTACTTGATCATCAATGATCGACGACATTACGGTACGCTGGAAGTTCAATACAGCAGCCTTCTCCTTGGCAGGAATACTCTCCTCTAATTGTTGAAACCTCATCTCCATCTCATCCTTCTCCTTGGCTAATAGGGCGGCATTCTCCCTCTCCTTCTCAATTTCCTCCCAAAGTGACTTGAGCTCCTCCTCAAACTGCCTAGCAACTGCCTTCTGCTTCTCTATCTTGACATTAGCATCCTCGGCAACTTTGATCCTCTCGGCATGGGCCAGTTTGGCATTATCGCGCGCTTTATTAACTAACTCCACAGTCTGGCCTAGCTTCACTTGGGCTCGAGTCGCTGTTGGTCCCAAAGGGCAACAAGGGTATGAAAAATAGCTAGAGGGGGGGGGGGTAAATAGCTGTTTTAAAATTCTTTTCAAACCCTTGATAAACTCAATTGCAAATGCGCACTTTATCAAATAAGCGTTATGATATGCGCCTAAGTGAGTGAGTGAAATGCACAGCGGAATTTAGTAATGTAAATAGGCGCAAAGTGATAAAGGGGGCGCACACACACACTAAGGATTTTGGCTCAAAGTGGGTGAAATAAGAAACTAAGGCAAATGAGTTAACAACACAACACAATTCAGATCAATCAATCTACAATGAGTAAACAAGCAAATAGTGAGTGAATATAATAACTTGAAAGTAAATGACAAGATAATAACACAAGCTATTTGGAGAGGTTCGATCAATGAAAGATCTACGTCCTCTACCAAGATGGTTAGTCTTGGATATCTAATGGAGATCTTATATAATGAGTAAGTGTTACAAATTACAACTTTTGAGCTTCTACACTAACTCAAGATCTAATATTCTATGAATGAACAAATCCAAAACAATAACCAGTGTATCTCTAAAAGAAGGATCTAAGTGATCAAACTTAAAGAGGTGTGTGTGTGATTTTAGTATCAAGGCTCTTTAGATCTTTATGATTTAGAGCACAATGAAACTAAAGTGTTATAGCTTGAAGATCTGGGCTAAGGATGAAGGTATGAAGATGTTCTTGAGGAATTCTAGAAAAACAAATGCAATCTTCAAATCTTCAACAAATGCTTTGAGAGAGAAATTCTTGAAATTCTTAGCAAAACTCAGCAACTTCAAAATGTTGAAGTTATGGGGTATTTATAGTAAACTTAAAAAAACTAGCCGTTGGAGATCCTTGTGGATAAGATGAGCTGTCGCTCGTTGATTGGAGCATGCATATATTATGGCCATTTTGACACTCAATATAAATGTGACCGTTGTGGGCACGTGTCAACAGATTAGGCGTATATGCATCTTTTAACCACCGTTGGATCATTGGCGTAATTTGAATTCTCTTCAAGTCTTTGAATCTTCAATAAATCACTGAGTATTGAATAAACACTTTGAGGCGCGTTGAGCCAAGAGGCGCATAGAGACTGCGCGCGCTAAGGCATATGAGGCGCATGGCGCGTAGGATCAAAATGAGGCGCATAGCATTTCTTAGAAGAATGCTTATATGCGCGCGCTAGAAGGCGCATGGCTCAGCTCAAAATGTGATTTTCTTGAATCTTGATCTTCTTTCCCTATTTCTAAGCCTATTCTATAACAATGGACAACCTAAAAAAATGAAGTATAAATACTTCTTACATGTGGGTCTAAAGTCCATGAAATAAAACTTAGGTGATGGATCAATCAAATCTAATAAATCCTATTACATTAAAACTGAGATATATGTGGGCATACCCAACAATCTCCCCCTATTTGATTGATGCCATTACCTACTATATCAAGGATAAACATTATACTTAATAAAAACATGTTCAAATAAATAAATTTGATAAATCATGTCTTAAGTTAATGCACACACTAGTCCAAGATAGAGATTTCTAAACTATTCCAATAAGGATAAAGCATTACATATGGAAAGATAGAAATAATAGTTCAACATATTCAAAATGATATATGAATTTTAGTTTTAAAATGTGTTTAAACCAAGTTTAAACTCAATGCATGAAAGTATGAAACAATTTAATATGATGCATATGAATTTAAACAATATTCATTGTTCTACAAACAAGGAGTTTGAGTGAACAAAGTTTGATAATAAGTGATGCATTGTTCTCATTAAAACTTGGGATGTAGGAGTTACAGATTACAAGTTTTGAATAGAACAAAGACAAAAGGTGCTAAAACAAGTAAGCACTAAATCACTAACAAAAAAAATAGTTTCTATCACAAAAGATCCTAAAAACTTACAATCAAAATAGAAACTAAGGGTTGGGAGGCGCGTCATCGTCCTTCAATCCTTCAATGATCTCTGAAACAGAGCGCTGAATTTGCTTTGCAAGCTGATGACTACGGTTCACTAAACAATGAGTGTCCGTGACACCGTCTCTGAGGTAGCGCAAATGACCAACATTGATGTTTTGATATTCATCAATGGTGCGTTGAGTAATGGCTTGCTGTTGAGCGACATTTTCTGCAACGTTCTGAAAGTTTGCTTCAATGGCAGCCTGCGCTGAAACAATGTCAGAGGAAATCCTATCTGAGCGCCTGTCTGCACTGGAATGTGCGGCGTTCAAGTGGGTGACAACTAATTCCTTCAAGACTTCAATCTTTGAAAGCAGGGAATTAATGTCAACATGCGCTCTAGGAGCTGGAGCAGAGCTGGAAGAGGGCGCATGAGATCCAGGCGCATGTGAATCAGGCGCAATTGGAGCAGCGCTGGGTTCATCATTTGGTTCTGCGCCATAGACAGATAGTCCCAGGATTTGTAGCTCATCCTTAACTTCGTTGAGCTTATCAACAACGCTCAATAACTTATGGCTATCTCCAGCCACCATTTCAAACAGTTTCCTTATATCACCCGCTATGTTCAACTCTACTTCCTTTATAGCGTTTATAAAATCTTGGCCATCGGTGAGTTGGATGCCAGCGCTAATTCGCTCATGAAGGGAAGCAAGAGTACCTTTGAATAAATCGTTCATCTGATCAATAGCATCATTCCACTGTTGAGGGGTCAGGAAATGTTTATCCTTGATGTTGGCATCTATGCGCTTTATCTCTCCCTTAATGGCAGCAATCTCATCAGCCTGCTGAGTAAGCATGGAAGTATGAAGCTCTAATTGTGAGTTCATTTGAGACTGGCCTTGCTGGAGTTGCTGTAGAAGAGAAATAACCACACTCATATCAGGAGTGGGAGGAGGAGGCGCATGAGTAGAGGGGCGTACTGGAGGAGTAGGAGCGCGGGGAGGAGATGGAAGATACTCTGCACTTGAAGAAATTTCTTCAGGTTGTGGCGCAGGAGCTTTTGGGCGCACTGAAGATGGTTTGCGCCTTAAAGATTCTGGCTCCCCCTGAGGTTGATCCTCAATATCTTTACCAAATAAATCTGCAGAGATTTTTTCTTTGAGTTGTTGACGATCAGAAGATGGTTTTGGTGGAGGCGCATGAACAGTTGGAGGCGCATCAGGAGCAGGCGCGCGTGCATCAGCGCTAGACCCTGCGCCTTTGCGCCTTTCAGACTTAGATAAATCAGAGGCATGTTTCATTCTGTATTCTTCATCTCTTTTCTTCTGCACTTCCAGTCTACTGGCTTCTTTAGCGCGTTTCAGCTCTTTTTCTTCTTCAGTGTCGATTCTGGGGCGCTTAGCAGGTCTGCTTGGTTCTTCAGCAATCCCTTTGCCTTTGCCTTTAACTGCGCCAGGAGCAGGTCCAGATTCTGCGCGTGGCGCTACTGTAGCTTCTTCTTCACCATCTGCGCCATCTGCTTCTTCATCAGAATCAGTGGCTTCATCAACAACTGAGCGCCTTTCACCCTTGGCGCGCGCTTGGCCATGCGCTTTCTGCGCCTTTTCATCACTAAACTGTCCTTACCAAAAATAGGGACATCAGTGGTTTGGTAGGCTGGGTTCTGAGCAAGGAAATTTGCAAGAGCAGGATAGGAAAGAAAGATCTTGGTTAGAA
This sequence comes from Campanula takesimana, assembly GCA_026119855.1. Classification (NCBI taxonomy): domain Eukaryota; kingdom Viridiplantae; phylum Streptophyta; class Magnoliopsida; order Asterales; family Campanulaceae; genus Campanula; species Campanula takesimana. The sequence continues at coordinate 256,687 of JAOWBW010001496.1, forward strand.
TACGGCAGTGAGTCTTGAACTTCGTCTTTCCCTCAGCCTTGTTTTTATTGTACTTGTCAATCTGGTCCTGAAGATTTGTGAATAAGATATGAGGCCAGTTGAGGATGGTCTTTGCCATAATAGCAGCTGTAAATTCCCACTGCTCCATAGTAAATCTGTTGACATTTCCAGTTTTGAAGATAATGGAAGTGTCAACCAGATGCGCAATATGCGCCAGTAAATCACCACCATCTCTAATTTCCACAGTCTTGATATTGTTTTGAAGAGTATGGATCTTAAGAAGAGAGCGCGCCATAATATTTTGAGCAGCGTCTGAATAAGAACTGATTTTGCCAGCAACACTCAAAGGGCCAGTTGTGTTGAAGTTGACAATCTTTTTTATAGTGCCAGCAGACATAGTGATTTCAACATCTTGAACCACTGCGCGTATTCAATAGCGCACCATCCCTTCTACATCAGTTGGAATTTCCACAAATTTAGCTGTGGAGAAGAATTCATCAACTAGGAGCGGTGAGTAGAAAGGTTGCTCCAGAGTGAATAAGGGAAGGAGTCCAGCAAGTCTGATATATTCCATAACATCTACACCCATGGGATCAGCAGCTAGCTCATTTAAATCAAAGGTTTCACCAGGTCTGAAATTATTGAGATCCTGAAAAAGATAAACATTGAAAGGAATTAGTGTGAATCAGGCGCATAGAATCATAAATAAGCAAAGTGAGGACTAGGCGCATACAAAATTTTAGGCGCATAAAATAATTAGGCGCAGAGAGTCATGGGCGCATAAGAGAGCACAGTGAGTCAAGGCGCATGATTATAGTAGGCGCATGAAATTATGAGGCGCATAGAAATACAAGGCGCATATTTATGGTTCTATGAAATATACTAAGAAAAATTTGAACATAAAAATTGACTAAGTATGAATTTGGGGCGCATAGTAAGTGTAGGCGCATAATGATATTAGGCGCATAAAGGATTGAGGCGCAAACACAAGTAGGCGCAAGAATTACTCTGAGGCGCATAATATCAATGTGCGCATAATCATACTAGGCGCATGAATTCATATATAGGCGCATTACTATGTAGAAATTTAAACTCAAAAAAAAAAATCACAAACACATGCACACATACATATGCAAGTTTTCAGAATCAAAACGTGAAAATTTTGAAAAACAAGTTTTGAAAATTATGAAACCCAAGTCAAGCAAAAATAATGAAGAACATGAAGAACATGCCTTGAGTGCTCGAAGAACACCAAGAACACATAATTTGTGAAACTTCACCAAATCAAGCATACAATATATCAAAATGACCGCACGAAGATAAGGATAACAAAAATGTAAAACAAAACAAGTAGAAATCAACAACGAATCCAGTAAATGGATTCAAAGATCCGAAAAACCGAAAAGTCAAAAAAGGAAAATCTTCAGATTTGCGAAATATAATGACTTGATCGTTGAAAAGTTTAGCTATAAAGACTCGAAATCATGAAACGAACATAACCTAACAAACGATTTTGAAAACGGATCACCGAAGAAAGATTAAACAAAAGAAATGCAATTTCGGGTTTTTGAAAAAGACGGAAAAACAGAAAATGACGAAACAGAAAAAATTGTAGAAATTTAAAGAGTTTTAGAGTGTAAGAATCCATACCATTTCGTCTTGTGTAGATTTCGAAGCTTTCTTAGGACCCATAAATGATATATATAAAGAAAAGTAGAGAAGAAAATGATGAAATTCTAGATAAAGAAACGAGAGAGAGAGTAGAGAGAAACGGAAGAGATAGACTGGAAGAGAGAGAGTAGGTAGGGGTGTAGGAAATGATGAAGGAGTTGGTGAGAGAGAGAGAGGGTAAAGGGAAGTATATATAGGTTAGGTTTAAAAAATTTGCACTGATATGGAAATAATACTGTCAAAAATTTAAAAAGATGGGAAGATGAAAGGATGTGCATTAATGAGGGATTTCATGATTTCGGCTCATCATGACAGGAAGGTACGGCGCATTAATGGTGAGGTGATATAGGAAAGGACAAAAATTATGAGGGATATTTGGATTTGAAAGGCATTAAATGCAGAATGACCTAAAGTGTCATGATGTGACATTTTGGGTAAAAAGAAACTGCTTCACTTTCCCTATAAGTGTATGAGCAATTTTGACTAATTTTTGCACAAACCCCAAAAACATCTATTTTGGTGTAAGTTTGGGGTGCAAGAAATATATCCCCAGAAAAAATAAATTTTGAAAAAACGCAAAACGAGGGAAAAATTAATTGCACAAGTACCCTTGAACAATTAATGGAATATCAAAAGACAAAAATTCCTATAATAAATGATGGGAATTTACGTACCTGGTACTTGTGAAAATTTAATACCTTCAATTATTGAAATAATAAGTATGGTAGCATTGATTGAGCCGCAGAAGTAAATGCGCGCATGAAGGGGCGCATTACTCACCAAGGCGCACAGAAAGATATAGATAGCATTACGTAATAGGCGCGCAGAGATGTTTGAGCGCGCATAAGCATTTGGCGTGCATTAGATACTAGGCGCGCATGAGATGTTAGATGCGCAGGATAGTAAGGCGCGTAGGAGATGCTAGGCGCGCAGGAAGTTTCCTTGAAACTTTGAAATGTTTTAACATTTGAACCTAGTTTACTCATAACTCAACAAAACATAAAATCATTAGTATTGACAAAACTATATTGAATTTAGTTGAGTTCAAGCATACCCATTTCACCTCTCAAAAACATGAACCGTTTCGCGTCAAGTGCTTTCGTTAGGATGTCGGCGATTTGATAGTCGGTTCCCACGTGTTCCAAATGTATATTTCCTTTCTCCACGTGGTCTTTGAGTAAGTGATATTTGATGTCGATGTGTTTGGTCTTTGAGTGCATGACAGGATTTTCAGAAACCGCAATTGTTGATGTATTGTCGCAGTAGATGGGATAATTTTCTTCGATGATATCATAGTCCACCAATTGCTGCTTCATCCAAAGTATTTGACAGCAACAACTTCCCGCAGCGATATATTCGGCTTCGGTTGTTGAGACAGATACAAAAGCTTGTTTCTTACTTGCCCATGACACAAGTCGATATCCGAGGAAATGACAAGTGCCACTAGTGCTCTTCCTATCAATTGTGCACGCTGCATAATCCGCATCTGAATAACCTACAAGTTTAAAGTTTGAATCTTTGGTGTACCAAAGTCCAAGGTTAATAGTGCCGGAGAGATATCTAATAATACGTTTCATAGCAATTAAGTGTGCTTCTCTAGGGTCGGATTGATAACGAGCACAAACACAAACACTAAGCATAATATCGGGCCTACTAGCAGTAAGATAAAGGAGTGAGCCAATCATACCTCGATAGAGCGTTTGATCAACACGTTTACCTTTTAAATCTTTGTCGAGTTTGTTGCCGGTGGACATTGGAGTATCGTATGATTTAGCATTTTCAAGTCCAAACTTCTTGATTAAGTCCTTTGTGTATTTGGCTTGATTGATAAAAATGCCTTCACTCATTTGCTTGATTTGAAGCCCGAGGAAGAATATGAGTTCTCCCATCATGCTCATTTCAAACTTGCTATTCATTAGTTTCTCAAAGCGCTTGCACAACAATTCATTAGTAGAACCAAATATAATATCATCAACATAATTTGAACAAGTAATTTATGACCATTATGTTTGGCAATGAAGAGAGTTGTATCGATTTTACCGCGAGTGAAGCCTTTTTCGATGAGAAACTTGGATAGTGTATCGTACCATGCTCTTGGTGCTTGTTTGAGTCCATACAAAGCTTTCTGGAGTTTGTACACATGATTTGGAAATTGTGAATCTTCAACCCAGGTGTTGAGCTACGTAGACTTGTTCTTGGAGTTCACCATTAAGAAACGCGCTCTTCACATCCATTTGATATAACTTGAAGTTCTTGTGAGCGGCGTAAGCTAGAAATAATCTGATAGCTTCAAGTCTTGCTACGGGCGCAAAAGTGTTGGGTTTTATGCAAACATGCGCAGCGGAATGAAACCCAAAAGCCTAGATCCGATCACGATGATTAAATTAATATGGAGATGAATTTAACTTTAGAACACTAACCGTGACGGAGCTTTAAATTCTGAGATCTTCAATCTTTGTTCTTCGCGCTTCTTCGAATCACGAACGTAGGAACGACCGCAAAACTTGGATCACGAACTTTGAAGGAGTTGATGCCAACGCCCTCTATGTTTATCCACACGCGAACGAATTACAACAACGATTTTTGAACGGATTGCTAGACCCAATAGAAACTCTTTCTATTTTGAAGGCTATATGGAAAATCAATGTTCTTGTTCTTGAGGAAGAAGAAGAACTTGTTTTTCTCTCTCTCGGAGGCTCTCTAATTGATATGGAATCAATACATACTGATTAGGTCGTTGTTAGAGGTTTATATACTTATTAGTCCTAAACCGTTTAGGAGAAATAGGTTAAAACCCGTCACAACACGAAATCAGTTTTTGGGCCCGAACAGGGCCTGCTCGGCCGAGTCCTTTAAGGTGCTCGGCCGAGCACCACCAGAATTCCGATTTTGCCTTTTGAACAATTCGTCCTTTTGTGTGTGACCCCATAGGATTATATTAAGTTGGCAATGAGCCCCCAAACACATTTTAGCTCATAACATTCGCGACTCTAGCAAGCCATCATGACTACCCAATTAATATAACTTGTATAATTCGTGAATCCTTTATAGAACATATTACAATCTCTTGTTTCACGATGTCTATTGAACGTAAGCCATGGTCAATGGTCAACTTACAGTGTTCAATGCTTTCTCTATCCAGAATGTATTGATAGTACAAATCTTATTTGAGCACGGCCATGCATTTCATCAACACCATTCTTCGAGTGGCCAAAGCTTGACATCTCTCTCTTACGAGGAACAAATCCCTTCTTGATTTATTACCTTTCCCTACATGAATCCGATTACGCCAATCACATTCTTTATAGCTACCCGATTAGGGGTAACGTTTGAATATGTCAAACGTAATGTTCATCGAGTGGAAGACTGTGATAATCTCAGGTCTAAAGATTCCAGTAATATAACTATATGAGACTTAATTATGACATTGTGACCATGACATAAATCTCATATGGGTCTGTCCAGTATTTGGTCTCCAACAAATACCCATAAGTTTAATTGTATCCCATACACCATAATCATCATATGATTATCCATTAAACTTATACTAACAATTAATCATAATTATCAGGGACGGGGATTATTATAATAAACATGCAAAGGATATAATAATCAAACATTCAATATCATTAATATTAATAACATTAATCGTTTTACAAAACGTGCCTAGAGCATACAACACCAACAAAAAGTTTCATCGTAATCAATTCCTTCTTCTTGCATATAGCCTTGTGCAACCAATCTTGCTTTGTTTCTTGTGATGGTTCCATTCTCATCCATCTTGTTTCTGAACACCCATTTCGTACCAATCACTCCATGATCATTTGGTCTTGGAACTAGAGTCCAAACCTTACATCGTTCAAATTGATTGAGTTCTTCTTGCATTGCAATAACCCAATTAGGATCTTGGAGCGCTTCATCAGCCTTCTTAGGTTCAATTTGAGAGATAAAAGCAGTGTAAGCATCAAAGTTTGCAGCTCTCCTTGTACGAACACCAACTTGTAGATCACCGATGATATTAGCAATTGGGTGACCTCTAACTTCACGAATTTCAGGAGATAATTTAGGTTAAGTCGTAGTAACTTGAAGGTCTTCAATCGGTACATCTTCACCAGATTCTAAATCATCAAAATTTGGCGGTTGAATTGGTGTAGAGTTGAAACTTGGGTTTACACCAGATGCAGCAGTAGAAATAGGCGCGTGAGATGAATCATGAGGCGCATCATTGGAATGAGGCGCAATAGAGGATTCACCAGGCGCACTATTCAATGAATTAGGCGCATTTGATGTAGATGGATTTCCTTGAGTTGATAAATTCTGATGTTGAGTAGGCGCAACATGAATAGGAGCACCTGTATCATTTAGCTCAACAGAATCATCAGCAATATTTGGAGCCAAATGTGGCTCAAGGAGAGAATGTTCATCAAATGTAACATGTACAGATTCAACTATCACTAATGTAGTTCTATTAAAAACGCAAAAAGCTTTAGAGTGTTTGGCATACCCAACAAAAATACCTTCGTCGGCTTTGGCATCGAATTTACCTCTATGTTCGTTTCCGTTGTAGAGGATATAACATTTGCAACCAAAGATCTTAAAGAATGCAATGTTGGGAGTTCTACCACGCCAAAGTTCATACGGAGTCTTGTTGTGAAGTTTGTTGATGAGGGAACGATTTTGAGTAAAACATGCAGTGTTGATAGCTTCTTCCCAAAAGTACTTAGGTAATTTAGCTTCAGCTATCATTGTCTTTCCCGCTTCAATCAACGTCCTATTCTTTCGTTCAACAAAGCCATTTTGTTGAGGGACTCCAGCGGTTGAAAATTTGTGATCTATCCCATGATCTTCACAATATCGAGCAACACCGTTGTTTTTGAATTCTGTTCCATTGTCGGATCGAACACTAACGATGTCATCTTCTTTTTGGGTTTGGAGCAGTCGAAATAAGGTAGTGAGAATATCATAACAATCATCTTTTGTAATCATCATCTCCACCCATGTATATCTTGAATAATCATCCACCACAACTAGAGTATACTTGTTTCTTCTAATACTTGCGGTGGAAACTGGTCCAAATAGATCAATGTGAAGCAGTTGCAAACATCTAGTAGTTGAAGGATTTGACTTGCTTGAAAATGACTGCTTCGGTTGGTTGCCAAGTTGACACGCGGCGCACTTTTTGTCATGATGATCAGCAACCTTGGGAAGTCCTTTGACAAGATTATTCCTGCTGAGTTTAGATAGATACTTGAAGTTCAAGTGACTTAAGCGCTTGTGCCACAGCCAACTATTTTCGTTCACACTTTTTGCTACAAAACAAAGATTAGTACTAGAGTTCATACTATGGAAATCAATAATATAAATATTTGTCTTACGATATCCCGTGAGTAAGATATCTCCAGTTTTTCCATTCTTGATAAGACATTGCGTTGAAGTAAAATGGTATTCTAATCCTTTGTCGCAGAATTGAGATATGGATAATAAGTTGTGCTTGATCCCTTCGACGAGTGACACTCTTTCAATGCACACTTTGTCTTTCTTGAGCTTTCCATATGCTACAACTTGACCTTTGTTATTATCACCAAATGTTACGGAAGGACCTCTTTCTTCATGGACATCTTCTAATAAGGATTCATCTCCAGTCATGTGTCGTGAACACCCACTATCGAGAATCCATTCATAATTTCTAGCTTTTGAAGATCCAGCCATGAAACAAAGAACCTGAAATATAGACATTTAAGCAGGTCCCCTTTATTCCTTTTGGGTCCTAGGGTTAGCAACTTTTGACAACCCACTCTTGCTTAACCTTAGGATTTTTACGTCCTTTGGCATTGGGAGTGAATCGCAAAAGGAATTCCACGGCATTGTGTCCTGAACAATCACAAATGGAACAATGATGAAAGCCACCAATCACGTGAGTTTTCACAAACTCTTTACTTTTCTTGGGGATGGCATTCTTCTTTGGGTCAGATGAACTAGCCTTAACAAAATCTTTCTTTTGAAATTTTGGAGCGCTTTTTCTTGGAGGGCGCATAGGGCTAGGAGGCGCACGGCGATGAGGCGCGTGGCTCTTAGGCGCATAATGAGCACTCGGAGAAGGAGCGCGCCTATTTTCAAGAATGATTTTGCTAGGAGATGGTTCATCTGTAGCTATATCTTTCCCATTAGCTTTCCCAAATTGCTTTGTTGGGTAGACATAATGGAATGTTTGTCTCTTGACTTTTTCCTGTCCTTTACCCATTGAATTAGAATTTTTTTTCCTTGGGAATTTCAAAAGTTTGCTGGTTTGTAAATTCACTATCTCTTTCAGCACAGACATCACATTTAAAGTTGTCACTAGTTGATGAGAATCCCAAGCCACTTTTATCACCACTGACTTTTTGGGACTCAAATATATTCTCCATAGTGACACGAGAATTGAACCACTCATTTGTAATCTTTTTAAGATCAGTAATTTGAGCAACCAATTCATCGTTTTGAACTTTAAGAAGTGAGTTCTGTTCTGTTAGAAAAGTGTTTTTAACAGTAAGAGGAGTCATGCTCTTTATCTGCTCCTTAAGGAGGGTGAGTTCAGATATAAGTAGAGATTTCTCGGTCTTAAGCTGGGAAATTTCATCACATGATAGTGCTAAAGCTTCCTTCATACTATCAAATCTAGTGATTACCTTTTCAGCCTTTTTGAACAATTTTTCTTGTTCAGCAATCACTTCATCATCATTGATTTTGGAGATTGGAGCAGTTGGTTCAACTTGAGGTCTAATGTATGCTCCTTTTCTCAACTTGTTCCTTTCACTAAGATCACATCGTGAGAATAACAATCCACCATCGCTTTGAGCCGGAGTGAGAAATCCTTGTTCAACTAGCTCGCTGATGGTTGGTCCTTTCTTCCTTTTCTCTTCTTGAAAACCTACAGATTTCTTGATAGGTTTATTCAAGGCATTCATATCGGGAACATCCTTGGAGAACTCATCATCAGAATCATAAGTATCAACTTCATCATCATTTGCCATCAAACAAACGAGTCCATCATCGGAATCTTCATCGCTCTCATCGGAGTCTGTTTCAATCCAAGTGTTGTGCTCATTTGCTGGTGCTTCTTCTTCCGCAACCATTCCCTTGTGTCGAGTGAATTTGGGATTAACTTGGGGGTATGGCTGCTCTTCTTCTGCATATATTCAAATTTTGCAGTTGGGCAGCTTGAAGTAAAGTGTCCTGGTTTCCTGCAATTAAAACAAACAAGGTCTTCTTTTCTTTTTTGAGTCACTGCTCCTCGTGAACTTTGGAGGAGCTCTGCTGGTAGATCCTTGGAATTTGCTGGTTGAGCCGGGCTTGGTAAATTTTCTAAACTTCTGGAATCTCTTCACAAATAAAGCGAAGTCTTCATCGTCCATGTCCAATAGCTCAGAAGTAGAAATTTTTGGATCTGAACTTTTCTCATCTTGTGCCGGCGCAGGAGCAGGCACAGGTGTAGGCACAGCTTCTCTGTGCGCCATCATAGCCATAGATTTTGACTTTCCTTCAGTTTCGCTGATTCGTTGGAGTTTGAGCTCATAAACCTTGATATTTGCATAAAGGTTCCTTAAAGTCCATACATCTAAAGTTCCGGCGTCTTCAAGAGCGCTGGATTTATGTAGGTATCTTGATCCAAATGCTTGGAGAAAATTGACATTCAAATCTTTGTTAGAAAACTTCATGCCAAGTGAAATACATAGATTGATGATTTCACAATAGCGTTCATAAGTTTGTCTTAAGGTTTCACCGGGGAGTTGAGAGAAATTGTTGAATCTCTTTTGAACTTCATATTTCTTGTTTTCCTTGCATACAGTGTCTCCTTCAATATGCTCTTCAATAGCATCCCATAGCTCATTGGCGGTAGCACAATGCATGACTTGTTGTTTCATAGCCGTGCTTAGAGTGCTTAGAAGTATGTTTCTTGTTTTGCCATCATTTGCAACTCTTCTTGTTTCTTCATCAGTCCATTCTTCTTTTGGTTTCTTGACGGTTGGTTGAACAGCATTTGTGCGCGGATTTGGATTCGCTTTCATGTAAGGTCCATAAACCACGGTGTCATGAAGTCTTTCATCGATTGAGTTGAGATGCGTTAAGATGCTGAATTTCCACACGTCAAAATGATCTTCATCAAGACCGGAACGTGAGTGTAGTTTGCAGTTGCCATAGGTTTTGAGTTTGCCATTTAGAATCGGCACCCAAGCTGTTAATCTTGAAAAATGAAAATGTTTTATAAAGGTGTTTGTAGCTCTGATACCACTTGTTGGTCCCAAAGGGCAACAAGGGTATGAAAATTAGCTAGAGGGGGGGTGAATAGCTGTTTTAAAATTCTTTTCGTACCTTTGATAAACTCAATTGGAAATGCGCACTTTATCAAATAAGCGTTATGATATGCGCCTAAGTGAGTGAGTGAAATGCATAGCGGAATTTAGTAATGTAAATAGGCGCAAAGTGATAAAGGGGGCGCACACACACACTAAGGATTTTGGCTCAAAGTGGGTGAAATAAGAAACTAAGGCAAATGAGTTAACAACACAACACAATTCAGATCAATCAATCTACAATGAGTAAACAAGTAAATAGTGAGTGAATATAATAACTTGAAAGTAAATGACAAGATAATAACACAAGCTATTTGGAGAGGTTCGATCAATGAAAGATCTACGTCCTCTACCAAGATGGTTGGTCTTGGATTTCTAATGGAGATCTTATATAATGAGTAAGTGTTATAAATTACAACTTTTGAGCTTCTACACTAACTCAAGATCTAATATTCTATGAATGAACAAATCCAAAACAATAACCAGTGTATCTCTAAAAGAAGGATCTAAGTGATCAAACTTAAAGAGGTGCGTGTGTGATTTTAGTATCAAGGCTCTTTAGATATTTATGATTTAGAGCACAATGAAACTAAAGTGTTATAGCTTGAAGATCTGGGCTAAGGATGAAGGTATGAAGATGTTCTTGAGGAATTCTGGAAAAACAAAGGAAATCTTCAAATCTTCAACAAATGCTTTGAGAGAGAAATTCTTGAAATTCTTAGCAAAACTCAGCAACTTCAAAATGTTGAAGTTATGGGGTATTTATAGTGAACTTCAAAAAACTAGCCGTTGGAGATCCTTGTGGATAAGATGAGCTGTCGCTCGTTGATTGGAGCATGCATGTATTATGGCCATTTTGACACTCAACATAAATGTGACCGTTGTGGGCACGTGTCAACAGATTAGGCGTATATGCATCTTTTAACCACCGTTGGATCATTGGCGTAATTTGAATTCTCTTCAAGTCTTTGAATCTTCAATAAATCACTGAGTATTGAATAAACACTTTGAGGCGTGTTGAGCCAAGAGGCACATAGAGACTGCGCGCGCTAAGGCATATGAGGCGCATGGCGCGTAGGATCAAAATGAGGCGCATAGCATTTCTTAGAAGAATGCTTATATGCGCGCGCTAGAAGGCGCATGGCGCATAGGCGCATGGCTCAGCTCAAAAATGTGATTTTCTTGAATCTTGATCTTCTTGCCCTATTTCTAAGCCTATTCTATAACAATGGACAACCTAAAAAAATGAAGTATAAATACTTCTTACATGTGGGTCTAAAGTCCATGAAATAAAACTTTGGTGATGGATCAATCAAATCTAATAAATCCTATTACATTAAAACTGAGATATATGTGGGCATACCCAACAGTCGCTTTGCCCTCCATATCGGCCATCTTCTTGTTGACTCCAGACCATTGCGCCGCCTCGTGTTTGGCAAGGGTGGCAATCTACACAAAAAAGTTGAGATCAACTAGAGGAACAAAAGAACAATCAGAAAACACGCAGGTTAAGTCTATTACCTCGGCAATAATGAGACCCTTGTGTTCAGCCATATGGGCATAGTTGGGCGGCATAGAAGTCAATCCTTGTAAAAGATCAGCATCAAAGACTCGCTCCAAAATTGGCCGACCAAGTCTCATCATCGGACCAGATCTGGCAGTAACATCAAGGCTTTTCAACGGACGGACATCTGAAAAATCTACTATCAAGACATCAATCTCCTCAAAAAAAAAAACAGACTGAATAGTAGTTAGTGGAATGGTACTGGCATGCCTTTTGGGAGACGGCTCTCCGGACAGCTCGTCATTTCCATCTCTAGCCCGTTTCTCACCAAGGGCCTCACCACCATCCGATGTCCCTATATCCTCAAAAATAGCGTCTCCAGCCTGATCTGGCACAGAGGTATTCGCCGTTGGCTCGGCACCACCTATGTTCACTTCAACTCGACCTCCGGGAGCTACGTCGGTAGTATGGAGAGGACCAGCCTCTTTATTGGTTAAGGCCTCCTGCCTAGCTCCCATATCGGCATGTCTTCCGGAACGTCCCGAGGTCTTCGATCTCAGCCTCCTCTTGTTCAACAGCTTGTTGGGGTCATAAGAATACACACGAGCCAATTCTCTCTCCTCCTCCATGGTCAAATCTGTTGAGAACAAAAACAATAGTTAGAAGCCAGACATGAAAAAATCACAATATGGACTGAGAAACCAAGAGCAGAGGTTTACATCCGACAACTTTTTTGACTTTCAGACAGGCCTCATCTTGAGCACGGCAGACCTCACAATCCCTTATAAAAATAAAATTAGGATGGATAACCCAATCAGGATAGCGGTTGCCTCTGGATATGGGCACCATTGCACTTACACAGCCCAAGGCCCCACCATGACTCCCGCTTGAACATAATAACCATGATTGGCCTCCAAAGACACCAATTAAGTTGCTGAACAACCGCAAACTCCTCCAATCTCCTTACTAAGACGTCACTCCAAGGAGCCTTGTAACAAGTCTCGGGGGCCGTAGGGACACTGGTAGGCACTGGGAACTCCCACTCAAGTCGGCTTTCCACCTTGATGACGTGGTTATTCCACCCCGATACCTTGCTGACTGAACTAGATATTGGAGCAATGATTTTAGGTTTCCTTTGCTTACTCCGAATAGTCAGGACCTGAGTGGCGTCGTTAAAACTTGGTTCGAAAAAATGATAGAAGGCCATCGGGCACGGCTCAAAACACAGACTCCGGCACAAGACAATAAAAGAAGTCAAATACCTAACCGCGTTAGCTCCCAACATGGCAGGAACGACTTGCCAATCCTCCAGGAGCTCACAGATAAAAGGGTCAAGTGGTAACCGGAGTCCTAATTGGAACTGTTTGAAGAAAAAAGCTACTTCTATGTGGTTCCAATAGAAGTCGGCCATCTCTTCATCAGTGGCCAGAACAGGAGCGGGCTCGTACGACAAGTCATAGTTATCACGAGAAATCCTACAGTTATTATGAGGAATTAAATCATCTCATCACCAGCCTTGGGCTGCTTAGGCTTCTTAGGAGCCACAGTATTCTCTATTCACCTAAGATTCCTACGACCATGACCACGGCTCCCCTCAGGGATGTCGTCCCTGAATTGGTCCACTATTCTGGCAGATGTACTTTCCCCCGACATAGCTGCAGAAGAACAAAGGGGGTTAGCATCAGAAGACGAGACGGGGAATGCATTCACCCCCTCATTCTTTCCACAGAAGCCAAGGGGATCACCTCGTCCTCTAATATAACATAATAAGAAGAAATATGCCTTAGAAGTTTAGGCAAAGCAAAGAAAACTACTAAATTAGGGTTCATCACTTCAAGGCGATCGAAACGACGACTGTTGGTAGGCCATTCTACAGTGCCATTGAAAGCCCTATGCATCACAAGAAAATCCCTAACCTCGTCCAAGGACAGCAGAAACCAAGGACCATCTGCCCTCCGATAGATCCTACGATTCATTCTATAAAATCCCAAACGGACCGAAGCCAAAAAATCAAAGGACATGCTAGCAACAGGATAGAGGAGAAACAGAGTGGAAAAGAAAAATGGCGAAAGAAAGTGGAAATGCTAAAAGGGGAAAAAAAAAATACCTGACTAAGCGATTGAAATTGAAAATGGAGGTAGATAAGCTAAAGAAGACGGAATGCTGCAACAATATTGGATGATCGCCGGAATCAAGCTAAGTTTGACAGCCGCCGGTGGAATCGTCGTCAAAATATGTGTTGGATTCAAAAGATTTTGACTGTTCAAGTAAAAGGTGAAAAGGGGGATTTAGGGTGTTGGGTATGCCCACACATATCTTAGTTTTAATGTAATAGGATTTATTAGATTTGATTGATCCATCACCTAAGTTTTATTTCATGGACTTTAGACCCACATGTAAGAAGTATTTATACTTCATTTTTTAAGTTGTCCATTGTTATAGAATAGGCTTAGAAATAGGGCAAGAAGATCAAGTTTCAAGAAAAATCACTCAGTGAGTTTGAGCCACGCTTATGCGCCTCCTGCGCCTTCTACATTCGCGCCATGCGCCATTTAGAGCGCGCGCATAAGGATTTCTTCATAAGCTATGATTACGCGCCTCTGCGCCCCTTGATTTAAGCGCACGCTTACTGTGCGCCTCTTGGCTCAATGCGCCTGTTGGCTCAAACGCGCCTCAAAGTGTTTATTCAACACTCAGTGATTTATTGAAGACTCGAAGACTTGAAGAGAATTCAAATTACGCCAATGATCCAACGGTGGTTAAAAAATGCATATGCGCCTAATCTATTGACACGTGTCCATAACGGTCACATTTATGTTGAGTGTCAAAATGGCCATAATATATGCATGCTCCAATCAACGAGCGACAGCTCATCTTATCCACAAGGATTTCCAACGGCTAGTTTTTTTAAGTTCACTATAAATACCCCATAACTTCAACATTTTGAAGTTGCTGAGTTTTGCTAAGAATTTCAAGAATTTCTCTCTCAAAGCATTTGTTGAAGATTTGAAGATTGCCTTCGTTTTTCCAGATTTCTCAAGAACATCTTCATACCTTCATCCTTAGCCCAGATCTTCAAGCCTTAACACTTTAGTTTCTTGTGCTCTCCATCTCAAAGATCTAAAGAGCCTTGATACTAAGAACACACACGCACCTCTTTAAGATTAATCATTTAGATTCTTCTTTAAGAGATACACCGGTTATTGTTTTGGATTTGTTCTTTCATAGTAATAGATCTTGAGTTAGTGTATAAGCTCAACATTGTAATTTGTAACACTCACTCATTATATAAGATCTTCATTAGAAATCCAAGACTAACCATCTTGGTAGAGGACGTAGATCTTTTATTGATCGAACCTCTCCAAATAGCTTGTGTGATTATCTTGTCATTTCTTTCAAGTTATTATTTTTACTCACTATTTGCTTGTTTACTCATTGTAGATTGATTGAACTGAATTGTGTTGTGTTTGTTATATCATTTGCCTTAGTTCCTTATTTCACTCACTTTGAGCCAAAATACTTAGTGTGTGTGTTGCGCTCCCTTTATCACTTTGGCCTATTTTCATTACTAAATTCCGCTGTGCATTTCACTCACTCACTTAGGCGCATTTCATTACGCTTTCTTGATAAAGTGCGCATTTGCAATTGAGTTTATCAAGGGTACGAAAAGAATTTTAAAAACAGCTATTCACCCCCCCCCTCTAGCTATTTTTCATACCCTTGTTGCCCTTTGGGACCAACAAGTGGTATCAGAGCAAACACCTTTATAAAACATTTTTTTTTCAAGCTTACAGCTTGGGTGCCGATTCTAAATGGCAAACTCAAACCTATGGCAACTGCAAACTACACTCACGTTCCGGTCTTTGATGAAGATCATTTTGACGTGTGGAAATTCAGCATATTGACTCATCTCAACTCAATCGATGAAAGGCTCCATGACACCGTCATTTATGGACCTTATATTCCGATGAAGGCGAATCCAAATCCACGCACCAACGCTGCCCAACCTACAGTTCTCAAACCAAGGGAAGAATGGACCGAGGAAGAAATTAGAAGAGTTGCAAATGATGGCAAAGCAAGAAACATTCTTCTAAGCACTCTAAGCACGGCTATGAAACAACAAGTCATGCATTGTGCTACTGCAAATGAGCTATGGGATGCTATTGAAGAGCATATTGAAGGAGACACCGTTTGCAAGGAGAACAAGAAATACGAAGTACAAAAAGATTCAACAATTTCTCTCAACTCCCCGGTGAAAACTTAAGGCAAACTTATGAACGCTACTGTGAAATTATCAATCTATGTATTTCACTTGGCATGAAGTTTACCAACAAAGATTTGAATGTAAATTTTCTACAAGCTTTTGGATCAAGATACCTACATAAATCTAGCGCTCTTGAAGACGCTGGAACCTTAGATGTTTGGACTTTAAGGAACCTATATGCAAATCTCAAAGTTTATGAACTCAAACTCCAACGAATCAGCGAAACTGAAGGAAAGTCAAAATCTATGGCTATGATGGCGCACAGAGAAGCTGCGCCCACACCTGCGCCTACTCCTGCGCTTGTACAAGATGAGAAAAGCTCCGATCCCAAAATTTCTACTTCTGAGCTATTAGACATGGATGATGAAGACTTCGCTTTATTTGTGAAGAAATTTCAAAAGTTCAGAAAATTCTCAAGACCCGGCTCAACCAACAAATTTCAAGGATCTACCAGCAAAGCTCCTCAAAAGTTTTCAAGGAGCAGTGATTCAAAAAGAAAAGAAGATCTTGTTTGTTTTAATTGCAGGAAACCCGGACATTTTGCATCAAGCTGCCCGATCCCCAAATTTGAATATATGCAGAAGAAGAGCAGCCATACTCCCAAATTCACTCCCAAGTTCACTCGTCACAAGGGAATGGTTGCTGAAGAAGAAGCACCAGCAAATGAGCACAACACTTGGATTGAAACAGACTCCGATGAGAGCGATGAAGATTCCGATGATGGACTCGTTTGTTTGATGGCAAATGATGATGAAGTTGATGCTTATGATTCTGATGATGACTTCTCCAAGGATGCTCCCGATATGAATGCCTTGAATAAACCTATCAAGAAATCTGCAGGTTTTCAAGAAGTGAAAAAGAAGAAAGGACCAACCATCAGTGAGCTCGTTGAACAAGGATTTCTCACTCCGGCTCAAAACGATGGTGGATTGCTATTCTCACGATGTGATCTTGGAGCAAGGAACAAATTGAGAAAAGGAGCATACATTAGACCACAGGTTGAACCAACTGCTCCAATCTCCAAAATCAATGATGATGAAGTGATTGCTGAACAAGAAAAATTGTTCAAAAAGGCTGAAAAGGTAATCACTAGATTTGATAGTATGAAGGAAGCTTTAGCACTATCATGTGATGAAATTTCCCAGCTTAAGACCGAGAAATCTCTACTTAAATCTGAACTCACCCTCCTTAAGGAGCAGATAAAGAGCATGACTCCTCTTACTGTTAAAAACACTTTTCTAACAGAACAGAACTCACTTCTTAAAGTTCAAAACGATGAATTGGTTGCTCAAATTACTGATCTTAAAAAGATTACAAATGAGTGGTCTAATTCTCGTGTCACTATGGAGAATATATTTGAGTCCCAAAAAGTCAGTGGTGATAAAAGTGGCTTGGGATTCTCATCAACTAGTGACAACTTTAAATGTGATGTTTGTGCTGAAAGAGATAGTGAATTTACCAACCAACAAACTTTTGAAATTCCAAGGAAAACATTCTAATTCAATGGGTAAAGGACAAGAAAAATTCAAGAGACAAACATTCATTATGTCTACCCAACGAAGCAATTTGGGAAAGCTAATGGGAAAGATATAGCTACAGATGAACCATCTCCTAGCAAAATCATTCTTGAAAATAGGCGCGCTCCTTCTCCGAGTGCTCATTATGCGCCTAAGAGCCACGCGCCCCATCGCCGTGCGCCTCCTAGCCCTATGCGCCCTCCGAGAAAAAGCACTCCAAAATTTCAAAAGAAAGATTTTGTTAAGGCTAGTTCATTTGACCCAAAGAAGAATGCCATCCCCAAGAAAAGTAAAGAGTTTGTGAAAACTCATGTGATTGGTGGCTTTCATCATTGTTCTATTTGTGATTGTTCAGGACACAAGGCCGTGGAATGCCTTTTGCGATTCACTCCCAATGCCAAAGGACGTAAAAATCCTAAGGTCAAGCAAGAGTGGGTTGTCAAAAGTTGCTAACCCTAGGACCCAAAAAGAATAAAGGGGACCTGCTTAAATGTCTATATTTCAGGTTCTTTGTTTCATGGCTGGATCTTCAAAAGCTAGAAATTATGAATGGATTCTCGATAGTGGGTGTTCAAGACACATGACTGGAGATGAATCCTTATTAGAAGATGTCCATGAAGAAAGAGGTCCCTCCGTAACATTTGGCGATAATAACAAAGGTCAAGTTGTAGCATATGGAAAGCTCAAGAAAGACAAAGTGTGCATTGAAAGAGTCTCACTCGTCGAAGGGCTCAAGCACAACTTATTATCCATATCTCAATTCTGCGACAAAGGATTAGAATGCCATTTCACTTCAACGCAATGTCTTATCAAGAATGGCAAAACTGGAGCTATCTTACTCACGGGATATCATAAGACAAATATTTATATTATTGACTTCCATAGTATGAACTCTAGTACTAATCTTTGTTTTGTAGCAAAAAGTGTGAACGAAAATAGTTGGCTGTGGCACAAGCTCTTAAGTCACTTGAACTTCAAATATCTATCTAAACTCAGCAGGAATAATCTTGTCAAAGGACTTCCCAAGGTTGCTGATCATCATGACAAAAAGTGCGCCGCATGTCAACTTGGCAAACAACCGAAGCAGTCATTTTCAAGCAAGTCTAATCCTTCAACTACAAGATGTTTGCAACTGCTTCACATTGATCTATTTGGACCAGTTTCCACCGCAAGTATTAGAAGAAACAAGTATACTCTAGTTGTGGTGGATGATTATTCAAGATATACATGGGTAGAGATGATGATTACAAAAGATGATTGTTATGATATTCTCACTACCTTATTTCGACTGCTCCAAACCCAAAAGAAGATGACATCGTTTGTTCGATCCGACAATGGAACAGAATTCAAGAACAACGGTGTTGCTCGATACTGTGAAGATCATGGGATAGATCACAACTTTTCAACCGCCGGAGTCCCTCAACAAAATGGCGTTGTTGAACGAAAGAATAGAACGTTGATTGAAGCGGGAAAGACGATGATAGCTGAAGCTAAATGCCTAAGTACTTTTGGGAAGAAGCTATCAACACTGCATGCTTTACTCAAAATCGTTCCCTCGTCAACAAACTTCACAACAAGACTCCGTATGAACTTTGGCGTGGTAGAACTCCCAACATTGCATTCTTCAAGATCTTTGGTTGCAAATGTTATCCTCTACAACGGAAACGAACATAGAGGTAAATTCGATGCCAAAGCCGACGAAGGTATTTTTGTTGGGTATGCCAAACACTCTAAAGCTTTTCGAGTTTTTAATAGAACTACATTAGTGATAGTTGAATCTGTACATGTTACATTTGATGAACATTCTCTCCTTGAGCCACATTTGGCTCAAATGTTGCTGATGATTCTATTGAGCTAAATGATACAGGTGCTCCTATTTATGTTACACCCACTCAAGATAAGAATCTATCAACACAAGGAAACCCATCTATATCAAATGCGCCAAATTCAATGTATAATGCGCCTGGTGAATCATCTATTGCGCCTCACTCAAATGATGCGCCTCATGATTCCTCTCACGCGCCTATTTCTACTGCTGCATCTGGTGTACACCCAAATTTCAATTCTGAGCCAGTTCAACCCCCAAATTTCAATGACTTTGAGTCTGGTGAAGATGTACCAATTGAAGACCTTCAAGTTTCTACGACTCAACCTAACTTACCTCCTGAAATTCGTGAAGTTAGAGGTCATCCAATTGCTAATATCATCGGTGATCTATAAGTTGGTGTTCGTACAAGGAGAGCTACAAACTTTGATGCTTACACTGCTTTTATCTCTCAAATTGAACCGAAGAAGGCTGATGAAGCGCTCCAAGATCCTAATTGGGTTGTTGCAATGCAAGAAGAACTCAATCAATTTGAACGATGTAAGGTTTGGACTCTAGTTCCAAGACCAAATGATCATGGAGTGATTGGTACAAAATGGGTGTTCAGGATCAAGATGGATGAGAATGGAACCATCACGAGAACAAAGCAAGATTGGTTGCACAAGGCTATAGGCAAGAAGAAGGAATTGACTACGATGAAACTTTTGCGCCCGTAGCAAGACTTGAAGCTATCAGATTATTTCTAGCTTACGCCGCTCAAAAACTTCAAGTTATATCAAATGGACGTGAAGAGCGCGTTTCTAAATGGTAAACTCCAAGAACAAGTCTATGTTGCTCAACCACCTGGGTTTGAAGATTCACAATTTCAAATCATGTGTACAAACTCCAGAAAGCTTTGTATGGACTCAACAAGCACCAAGAGCATGGTATGATACACTATCAAAGTTTCTCATTGAAAAAGGCTTCACTCGCGGTAAAATCGATACAACTCTTTTCATTGCCAAACATAATGGTCATAAATTACTTGTTAAAATTTATGTTGATGATATTATATTTAGTTCTACTAATGAATTGTTGTGCAAGCGTTTTGAGAAACTATGAAGAGCAAGTTTGAAATGAGCATGATGGGAGAACTCACATTCTTCCTTGGGCTTCAAATCAAGCAAATGAGTGAAGGCATTTTTATCAACCAATCCAAATACACAAAGGACTTAATCAAGAAGTTTGGACTTGAGAACGCTAAATCATACGATACTCCAATGGCCACCGCAACAAACTCGACAAAGATTTAAAAGGTAAACGTGTTGATCAAACGCTCTATCGAGGTATGATTGGCTCACTCCTTTATCTTACTGCTAGTAGGCCTGATATTATGTTTAGTGTTTGTGTTTGTGCTCGCTATCAATCCGACCCTAGAGAAGCACACTTAATTGCTGTGAAACGTATTATAAGATATCTCTCTGGCACTGTTAACCTTGGACTTTGGTACACCAAAGATTCGAACTTTAAACTTGTAGGTTATTCAGATGCGGATTATGCAGCGTGCACAATTGATAGGAAAAGCACTAGTGGCACCTGTCATTTCCTCGGATATCGACTTGTGTCATGGGCAAGTAAGAAACAAGCTTCTGTATCTGTTTCAACAACTGAAGTCGAATATATCGCTGCGGGAAGTTGTTGTTGCCAATACTCTGGATGAAGCAGCAATTGGTGGACTATGATATCATCGAAGAAAATGTCCCATCTACTGCGACAATACATCACAATTGCGGTTTCTGAAAATCCTGTCATGCACTCAAAGACCAAGCACATCGACATCAAATATCACTTCCTCAAAGACCACGTGGAGAAAGGCAATATTCATTTGGAACACGTGGGACCGACTATCAAATCGCCGACATTCTAACGAAAGCACTCGACGCGAAACTGTTCATGTTTTTGAGAGGTGAAATGGGTATGCTTGAACTCAACTAAATTCAATATAGTTTTGTTGTCAATACTAATGATTTTATGTGTGTTGAGTTATGAGTATATTAGGTACAAATGATTAAAATCAACTTTTCAAAGATTCAAGGAAACTATGCGCCATCTATGCGCCTACTAACTACGCGCCCATCTCTCATTTTCTGCGCGCACAATATTTGCGCGCCTATCATCCATGCGCGCCTAGCACCCAATGCACTTCAAACTTATGCGCCCTCAACCATCTTTATGCGCCTTGATGTGTAATGCGCCTAGATGAGTATGCGCCTTGCTGAAGTAATGCGCCCTTCATGCGCGCATTAACTATTGCGGCTCAATCATTTCTCAAAATTCAATTTCAATGATTGAACGTATTAAATACACAAGTATCAGGTATGTTAATTCTGTTCATTTATTATAGGAATCTATGTCTTTTGACATTCCTTTAATTGTTCAGGATACTTGTGCAATTAAATTTTTCCCTCGTTTTACGCTTTTCGAAAAATTTTATTTTCTGGATATATTTCTGCACCCCAAACTTACACAAAATAGATGTTTTTGGTGTTTGTGCAAAAAAAATTAGTCAAAAATTGCTCATACACTTAAGGGAAAGTGGAGCAGTTTTTTCAAACTAAATGTCACATCATGACACTTAGGTCATTCAGCCATTAATGCCCTTCAAATCCCAAAAATCCCTCATTAATGAACGTCCTTTTTGTCATGATGAGCCGCCGTTTTTCAAAATCCCTCATAAATGCCATCCTTTCAACTTCCATCTTTTTAAATTTTTTACTGTATTTTTTTCATATCAGTGCAAGTTTTTAACTAACCTATAAAAACACATCATCACCTTACTCCCCTCCTACCAACTCTCCTCCCTCTCTCTCCCCGTCTCACTCTCTCCTTCTCTCTCGTCTTCTCTCTCTCTCCATCTTCATTTTTCTTCTTCATTTTCTATGTATATATACATAAATTTATGGGTCCTAAAAAGCATCAACATCTACACAAGACGAATGGTATGAATTCTCAACCTTTAATCTCCTTATATTTCTGAATTTTTTCTTTTTCGTCATTTTCAGTGCTTTTTCGTTTTACAAACCCGGATTCATTCTCCTTTGATTTCTCTTGTTTCGATGATCCGTTTTCTATATCGCTTGTTGGGTTGTGTTCTATTCTTGATTTCGAATCTTTTAAACCAACATTTCAACGATCATTGCTTTATTGTTACAAATCTGAATTTTTGTTTTCAAAAATTTTCAAAATTTTCGTCATTCTTTTGATCATTGTGCTTTCATTATTGATTTGTTCATGTTTTTTGTTACATATTTAGATTCCTTGTTGTCATGCGGTCATTTTGAAATATATATTTGTCTAGTTTGGGTGAAGTTTCATGATTTTTCGTGTTCTTGGTGTTTCTTCGAGCATTCAAGGGCCGTTCTTCGTGTTTCTGCGTCATTATTGCATGTTTTGGTCTCTAAAATTTTCTATCGTGTTTTCAAAAATTTGCACTTTTTGATTTTCATTTCTTTCATTTGAATGCTTGTTGTTTGTTTTTTCTTACTAAGTTAATTTTTACGATATGCGCCTATGTACTTCTTTATGCGCCTATTTTTTTTGCGCCTGAATGCTTTCTGCGCCTCTACTTGTATATGCGCTTAAATCATTCTGCGCCTAAAACTTATGCGCCTAACTTCGTACTTAGTCAAATTTCGTTATAATCTTTCTTAGTATTCACATAGAACCATATTATGCGCCTTGTAACTCTATGCGCCTTTAATATTTCATGCGCCTAATTCA